>ML842070.1:43596-65151 GCA_009831015.1 Picea engelmannii
ATATAATATAATATAATATTTGTTCATTTATTAAGTCATTCTATGAAATTCATCTATTTGTAGATATTATTACATTCTTACGACACTATGAAGAAGCTTTGTTCATTTATTAACTGGTTCCATGGAGTATTCTTACGATACTATGGAGAACAGATTATAATCACATGGCTTTAGAATGTAGATTTGAAATACCTGGATTTTCTAATTGAAGGTCACTTAAAATGCCTTTAAATGCTATTATTTTCCCCATGTATAGAGAAGAGCCCAATGCAGAGCGCGCCCTCTCTGAACACGATTGTATATCGCTATACCATCCTCCACCCTGCATAATAATTTGCAGTAAATATGACTCCAATCCCAATAAGATAGATGGGATCAATACTTATAAACACTATTCTAGCTCTTAGTGCATGTGGGCTTCCATCTAAACAAACCGCAGTAATCAATGAACTTAACTAGTTATGGTCCGTAAATTAACCTAAAATTTGACACACCCCCATACTCCAATGATCAGAAAAACTAGCAACTTGGTTATGGAGGAGAGATAGAGTCTTCCAACTTGGATATGGAGGCCGTTGAACTAAAATTCTACCCAAACTAAAATGTATGCTATAGTATATATAAAATGGATCTGATGCTGCCAGCACTCGGATCTTGAAAAATATTTATTAACATTTGTTTTGAATAATTCTATTTTTTGAAGTTTTTTCAATAATAATTTCTCTGCGTTTTGTCTATCGTGCAGTTCCTGATCAACTCAGGAATTTTGTTTCTTTCGAAGGCGCCAATGCGAACGCCTTTCTAAACATGCTGTAGTCCAACTGCTAACTGGGTCCTAAGATTTCTGGGTTTCTTAATGCAACGAGGGGAAGAAGAATTATATCTCTGAGATACCAGTCTTCGATTTTGTTTTTTATGGTATTTGGCAGGGACATTGCCACATTGGTTTGTTATGTTTATATTCCATACAATAAATCTCTTCAATAACTCCATTAACAATTGGTTTAATGGAATGTTTTTTGATATTTCATACAATAAATCTCGTCAATAACTCCATTAACACTTGGTTTAATGGATTTTTTTTTCGTCTTATTGTATGGAATATTCCATACAATAAATCTCGTCCAGAACTCCATTAACACTTTTCTTCATATGCTTCTCCTTTCTATATGAGCTAAACACTTAAGTGGATAGATACTTTATTCCCATGAGGTTATATTCTCTCCACTCCATATAGAAAATTCATAAAAATATTCCTCATATTACATGGATAATGTGCCCAATGTTTTTACCGACTCCATTCCCAAAACTAGCACTTCTCCTCCCATAGGAATGTAATACATGGGTTAATAACATGTAAATATCAATTTTGATGGTGTGCTATGTTCTTTAATCGACAATAATCACTTCTAAATTTGTAAATAAGTAGGGAAAGTGTTTGAGATGGTTTACCATTCTTTTTAATAAATTTGTGAGTATTACATGTTAAGTTAACATTAAATTAGTTAAATAGTAATTAGATTAACTTTGATTTGGCCATTAATTGGTTTATCATAGGTCTTTCATGGGCTTATGATACCACAAGGTCTCCACTCAAAGAACCCATAATATAGCATGTGTGTTCATGGGCTATTAAAGAATATCTCTAAATTCACTAGATATTGATAAATACCTCCCAAAATCATTTTGTTGAACCCTCTCCCAATACATCTTTCCAATAAAAGACCTTATTTTTACCAAATACTCATTTTCAAACCCACTAGCACCTATAAAGCCCCCCATACCCTACATCCCCCCCCCTAAAAAAATACACTTGTAATATATGGACTCTATTTTTCACAATTTTAAAAGCCCTTTTATGAATGAACATGATAAGATATTGGTCAACGAGATTAAGCCTCGTCCATGATACTAGGTGGATAGTGACATTCACTCATGGTATTCAATGTGTTTAATCCTATTTAAAGACTTGGTGTTCTCAATTGTAGTGCACCTCAAGTGGTCGATGTTGACTTAGTGTTTAGTTGGCTTGGTAGGATTGGCCAAGGTTAATAATATATATCTACTTGTTTTCGATTTTCCCTAGTAAAGGGTTTCCAGGGTAAATTGTTAGTATCCATTTGTGATTTGTGTTTTTTTATATTGTTTCTTGATCATTTTTAATATGCTATAAGAGCCATAGGTAAACTTGGACTCTCTAACAAGAGTGGTATGATGTTGATAGATCATATTTGTAAGTCTGTTAGTGAAGGAAAAAAACACAAGAGGGAGGCTTGATGATATATATGAACTTATTGGAAAAGAAGATGACTCCTGAAGGAATTCAGTGAATAATCTCACCAAACTTGTGATGTAAAGAAACCAAATATTTGGGGGTTACAAGGTGGAGGTCTTGGTGGAAAATAATTCTTTACTATGTCCATGTAGAGGTTAATGGTTTTGCTATAATTGTTGGTGTGGTTGTAATACCCATAGGCCGAACCCCAATTGTGCACATGTTTTATAGGCTAGTGAGCCATGATATTATAGGATATAGTACCTATATGGCTATTAAGCTGGAGAGTCTGAATTGGCTAAAAGGCCTCCATGCCTATTATTGTGATATGTAAAAACTCATATTTTAATAAAGTACATCACCGTTGTCGACCTTCCACACAAAAGAGATGGGGGTCTAAACTCCACTAGGATGGGAAATGTGCTAAGAGTCTAAGAAGGGGTTGATTTTGAAGGCTTAATCCCAAAGGAATATTATATTATTATTCGTAAAGTCTAAAGTATGGATATAAATTTATGTTATCCTAAGTTCCCGAGGAAGGGAATGAATTACAAGTGGAAAAGGGAGTCCCTTGGGTGCCATGTGTCTCAAAGGACACGTGCATATATATCTATATCTATATATATATATATATATATATATATATATATATATATATATATATGGGGATATAGTGTAATTCCTATCTTATGGCTATTATTCATTCACAATTCTTACCATTTTTCAATCATCCATGCTACCATCTGTACTAGTACCTGATTTAGTTGCACGTTGAAGAGTCGGGTTGTAAGGCTTGTGGTCGATGAAGTAGGTTATCAGGCCCAAAGGAATTTCTCTCTAGGTGAGACATTTTCTGTGTGGAGGAAGCGGGTTGTCAGGCCCGTGAGAATACACTTTAGGTGAGAGAACTGTTGGGAATTAATTCCCAAGGTTCCAAGCTGCAACTACAAGGATCTTAGACTCCTTGTTGGGCCCATTGTTGAATCCCTGGAAGTGAAGTGGGGCAGCCGAGTGATTTTTGAGAAGAGAATAGGCACACTTCCTGGGGTGTGATATGAATGTGGGGGATGAGGGACTGCAGGCTAGTTGCTAGATGTCGAGCTACAACTATAGGGCTTTGAGACTTCATGTCCGACCTATTGTTGAAGCCCCAGAAAGGGAAGTGGGAAGCTGAGGGAATGTTGAGCAGAGAAGGGGCATATTTCTTGGGGTGGGATAGGCATGTGGGGAATGAGAGATTGTAGGACGGTTTCTTAGGTAGGAACCCGAGTTTGAGAATTGTTGTTGAATACCATACCTTAAACTAGCTTAGAAGTTCCTTTGCCCATAGAGAATTTAGCTCTAACTCGGGGGTGACCCACTGCTGAGATTATGACTAGTGTGTTCTATGGCTAGGAGGAACGTGGAAGGTCTACACGTAGTTGTTGTTTAATTCATGAAAGATAAGTATGCTTATGTGTTTGTGCAAATGTTATGTTATGAATTATGATGTTCTGTTATGGAATTTCTATTGTCTATATGTATAAATTATTATTATTGCATGATGTTATTATTCCACTTAACGTTGTTCATATGCAGAACATTGCAGTATATTTAATGGTATCAGAGTTGTAAGAGAGATATTTTTGCATGGTGTGGACAAGCCTGTGTGATTGGGTACATTACAAAGTGGTATTAGAGCAATTTTTGTTGAGTTGTTGGTAATGGGTACACTACAAAGTGGTGTGAGAGCCCCAGTTTTCAACACTCAGCCTGGATAGGCCAATTAATGGAACACAAAAGTGAAATTTACAGACTATGCCGACAAATTGGATGACGAAATGATGGAAAAAGGATATCGAAATTCGTTTGTTGAAATTACAACATCCAAATTGAAAGAAATTTCATGGGTATTTTTTTGTATGATGATGACTGCATGACGTGGAGACCACGTGTCAACTAACATGGTAGAAAGATGTGTGTTTCCATAGTAGCATGTACATATTGGGCGATATGAAAATTGGCAAGTGATGTGGAGCCATGTGGCAGACCAACTGTCAGTCCCATAAAACTGCGATAAGGTCTTGAAATTTTTTCTAAGTGTCAATTCCACGAGACCGTGGTAAGAAGTGGAAAAAAAAATGGTTAAGTGTTGGGAATTCTCGGACGAACTTATGAAAATAAGGATGCAAGATTATGAGTCCACGAAGATGGAAAAATGGCTAAGTTTTGGGACTTCTCGGACTAACTTATGAAAAGAAGGATGGAAGATTATGAGTCGGCAGGTTTGCGAAGATGGAAAAATAGCTAAGCGTCGGGACTTCTCAGACAAACTTATGAAAAGCAGGATGAAATATTACGAGTCACAATTCTACGAAGATGGAAAAATGGCTAAGTGTTGGGACTTCTTGGACAAACTTATGAAAATAAGGATGCAAGATTATGAGTTCATGAAGATGGAAAAATGGCTAAGTGTTGGGACTTCTTGGAAGTATTTATGAAAGGAAGGTTACAAGATTATGATCCCATGAGTCTGCGAGTCCACGTAGATAGAAAAATGATTGAGTGTTGAGACTTCTCGGATGAAGTTAGGAAAGGAAGGTTACAATATTACGAGTCCGTGAAGATGGAAAAATGGCTAAGTGTTGATGGTAGATTCATGGAAGGGTCTTGGACATAAGAGTCTAGATAACCACCCAGAAAATTGATCTAGGCAATTAATTTCAAAAGAAATCGGAAGAAGAATTATGATGCACTATTGGAACAAAATTGTGCATAATTTTCATGAATCCATTAAATTATTTAGTCTAACAAATATTTTTTCTTGCACATTTTGCAGAGTTAACATAATTTAGATCAAAACAGGATCAACACAGAGATAAAAAAAAATATAAGATACATAGAGGACTTACAACCTTGAAGAGGAAGTGAGGGGGTTGTATGTCAGTTTGAGTAATGAAGGTACAAATTCAAATGAACATGGAGAAAGAAAGGAGGAAAGCATGAACTTAGTAGAAACCATAATAATTATGCAAAATGATGTCCATAGTTATAAAGATGATTATGAGAGCCTTATGAAAGCCAAGGAGAAACAAGAAGGCTTCAACATAAAGTTAATGTAGAGCTTGGACATAATAGAGAAAAAAATGGATAAGGAGACTGAGTCAAGAGAATCAGGGAGTCACAGATCTCATGATGAGATGAAAAGAACAAGGAGTGTTGGAAGGAATCACCATCACTCCACAAGGAATTCAAATAGGAGAGAACATAGTAGTTCAAGTCCATCCCCTATTAGGAAGCATAAGAGGAGGCCTGTAATAGATGAGCTATAGGGAGAGATGAATAAGATCAAGCCTCCTACAGTTGATGGTGAAAAAACGAAGGATGAGGATGCAAAGACTTGGCTATTGGGCATGAGGAAGTACTTTTAGTTACATAACAACTCCTCACAACCAGAAGGAATAATTTTCATCTATCAGCTGAAAGGAAAAGCAACAATGTGGTGGGACCAATTTGTGCAGGTGCAACACATTGATGAGAAGAAGGTTACTTGGAGGGAATTCAAGAGGTATTTTCAAAAGAAATACTTGACCAAAGGATACTATGATAATAAAATGAAGGATTTCTTTGAACTCAAGCTTGAGAGTATGAGCATATATGAGTATTAGAGAAGGTTTTTAGAGCTACTGAAATATGTTTCTTTCATGAAGGATGAACAAGTTAAGATTTAGAGGTACCTGAGTGGGCTGCCATATTTGATCAGTGATAAGATATAGTATGATGATCCCAAGACACTAGAGAAAACTTTAATAAGGCATAAATTCCTTTATGATCAACATAAAGGAAGACCAAATTTCCAAAGGGCACAAGAAGACATAAATACAAGTAAGATGGACCAGAGGAAGATGGGAATCGAACCACCATTCTTCAGAAATAATTCTTAGGGACAACCAACCTCTAAAGAACCCAAAATGACAGAGGAAATAGAGAAAATACCAAGGAAACCAACCATTCAATGTTGGGGTTGTGGAGGAGATCATGTGTTGAGAGATTTCCCTCACAGAGGTAAAAAAGTGAAGAATTATTACAATGTACAACAAGATGAAATAGTGGAGGACATGGGCAAAAATGTACCAAGGATCTATGCAGCTCTAGATAACAAGCAAGTTGATTTTCAGTCACATATGATTGAAGTGGAGGGTAAGATCAACAACCAACCCATTGCTATTTTAATTGATTCAAGAACTAGTCATAACTATCTAGATCCTAAGATGGTGGAAATATTTCAATTTCCAAGAAGTAATCTTGGAAAACCTTGGTTAGTGCAACTAGCTACAAGAGCTAAAAGATAAATTAACGAGATGGTTAAGGCGTGTCTAATAGTCATGAATGGATTAAGCACAATATAATATTTGAATATCATACCGTTGGGCTCATATGATTTCCTCATAGGTATGGATTTGTTGGACAAGCATCATGCTCTATATTGTTATAATAAGGCCTTTAGTTGTTTGGATGGGGAATGAAACTTGAGCATAGTTCAGGGAATTCCCAAAGCAGTAACCATCAGAGAAGTTTCATCCTTACAACTGAAGAAAAGTTTTAGGAAAGGGTGTCAAATAATTACATCACATATGAAAGAGACACCTAAAAATAAGGTGCCAATTATTGAATATTATGTAGTCCTAAAGAAGTTTGAAAATGTATTTAAAGAAATAGGATTTACAACCAAGAGAGATACCGATTTCTCGATTAATATGATGCTTGAAGCAACCCCAGTATCCAAGACTCCTTATAGGATGTGCACTCCAGAACTAAAGTAATTGCAAATAGAGCTTGATGAGCTTTTGAAAAAGGGGTATATATTCCCAAGTGTTTCACCTTGTGGTGACCCAGTGTTGTTTGTGAAAAAGAAGGACAATACCTTGAGGCTTTGCATTGACTTCTGATAGTTGAGCAAGGTAACAATGAAGAATAGGTACACTTTTCTAAGGATAGATGACCTCTTTGATCAAATGAAAGATGATAAGATATTCTCCAAGATTGATCTTAGGTCAAACTATCATCAAGTAAGTTTTAAAGAAGAAGACATCAACAAAACTTCCTTCAAAACAAGGTACGACCATTATGAGATCACAGTGGTTCCATTTGGGTTATCAAATGCACCAGTTGTCTTCATGTGTTTAATGAATGATATTTTCAGGGACTACTTAGATAAGTTTTTCATTATTTTCTTGGATGCCATTATTATATACTCTAAGTTTGAGGAAGAGCATGAGAAACACTTGAGGATGGTATTACAGGTATTGAGAGAACATCAATTGTATGCCAAATGAAGAAAGTACTCATTCTACTAGAAGAAAATTTATTATTTGGGCCATGTCATTTCATAGAAAGGAATAACATTGGACCCATAAAAGATAAAGGCCATTGTGGGGTGGCCAACACCAAGGAATTTCTTTGAGGTAATATCATTCATGGGACTTGTGGGTTACTACATAAGATTCATTGACGGATTCTCAAAGATTGCACACCCAATCACTTCCTTGAAAAATAAGGGTGTGAAGTTTGAGTGGACATCAAATTGTGGAATGAGTTTCCTACACTTGAAGCATTAACTAACAAGTGCCCCAATATTAAAGATTGTTTATCCAAATGAAGACTTCATTGTATGCACTTATGCATGTAGAGAAGGCCTTTGTGGAGTTCTTAGTCAGAATGGGCATGTGGTATGCTATGACTCAAGAAAATTATAGGAACATGGAAGGAACTATGCTACTCATGATTTAGAATTGGCAGCCATAGTGCATGCCTTGGAGATGTGGAGGCACTACCTCATGGGGAAAATATTTGAATTAAGGATAGATAATAGTGGTATGAAATATTTATTTGGACAACCAAATCTAAATGCCAGGAAAAGTAGATGGTTGAAACTTCTTAGCGAATATTACTTTGATATTAAGCATATCAAAGGTAAAGAGAACAAGGTGGTAGGTGCACTTAGAAGAAGGGTGCATGAGATGCATGATGTAGCCATTAGCATGTACCAATCATATTTGAAGGTCAAAATTTTATAGGCTGCAAAATCAAATAAGAAATACATGGAGGTAAAGGAAAAAAATCAACAAGGTAATTTGCAGTAGAAAAGTGAAGAATATAAGTTGGGAAAGGCTGAAATTCTCACGTACAAGGGCATAATTTATGTGCCAAATTCTAAGGAATTGAAAAATATGATTTTAAAACAAATGCATATTGTACCTTATGCTAGACACCCAGGTTACCAGAAAATCATTGCAACTGCCAAGAGACAATATTGTTAGCCAGGTATGAAGAAGGAGGTTGTTGATTTTATTGCCAAGTGTTTGGAATGCCAAAAAGTCAAGGTTGAGAATAGACACCCAACTAGTATGATACAACCATTACCCATTCATGAGTGGAAATGAGAAGTTGTAATAATGGATTTCTTCACCAAGCTTCCCAAAAAATCAAGCAACATGATTCCATCATGGTGATGGTGGATAAACTTACTAAAGCTGCCCACTTTATTCCAGTAAAACTCACTCACAAGGAAACCAAAATTGTTGATATTTATATGAGAGAAATTGTTTGACTTCATGGTATACCCAAGATAATTTTGTCCGACAAAGATTCAAAATTTACATCAAATTTTTGGAAAGGATTATTCAAAGGATTTGGGACCAATCTGAACTTTAGCACAACCTATCATCTCGAGTCAGATGGAAAAACAGAGAGGGTGAATCAAGTGATAGAAGACATGATAAGGATGTATGTTATGGATAAACCATCCGAATGGGAGGATTACTTGGATTTAGTGGATTTTTCATATAACAATGGGTATCGAACATTTCTAAAGATGAGCCCATTTGAGGCACTTCATGGTAGAAAATGTAACACACCAGTGAGTATAACACATAGAGAGTTCAAAGTGGCTGACCATGTGTTCTTGAAAGTAAAAGCCAAAAGAAATTCCTTCAAGTTGGAAAATTTTTCAAAGCTAGCAGCTCTTTATTGTGGACCATTCGAAATCCTAGAGAGGATTGATCACATAGCATACATGCTTGTCTTACTTGCATCAATGTGTATTCATAATGTATTCTGTGTATCATTGCTTAAAAAGTATGTACTTGATGCTAATCATTTCATTGATTGGAATGTGATCCAGGTGGAGAAAGAAGGCTACTTTCCAATGAAACCAAATTTCATATTGGACTGGAAGATCAAGAAGCTTAGGAATCGAGCCATATGACTAGTAAATGTCTAATGAACCTGACACGATATTGATGAAACAACTTGGGAGAATGAGGATGCGATACGGGTAGAATACCCACGTATTTTTGAAAATTTTGAAGTTTTGATTGTATATAACATAGTTACCAACTTAACAAGAACTGTGACCTCAAAACGAGAACTCTAGCCCTTTAAACCCATATTTTTGCATAAAAAACATGAAAATCAACCCCCAAATCAAAAAGTGGTGCTACGGGTAGCACCATTTTTTGTAATTGAGTCAAAATTATATCTTTTTTCAAGCATGGGCTTAAAGGATCAAATAGTTTCTCAAAAAAACTTTAAAATAAAGTCCCAGATAAAAAGGTGGTGCTACCGGTAACACCATTTTTGTAACCGGGTCAAAATTACAACTTTTTTCAAGCATCGGCTTAAAGGATAAAATGGTTGCTCAAAAAAACTTTAAAATCAACCCCCAAATCAAAAAGTGAAGCTACCGATAGCACCAATTTTTCTAACCGGGTCAAAATTACAACGTTTTCCAAGCATGGCCTTAAAACATAAAATAGTTTCTTAGAAAAACCTTAAAATCAACACCTAAATAAAAACGTGACGCTACCTAAAAAAAAATGTCTTTCCTAAACGTTAAAATTGAAGCTAATTACGACCTAATTGAAATTGTGGCCCTGACAACAAATCCCTATACAAATAAAAAAACCCAAAATTGGATCTTAAATGGTCACTTGAAAATTTATTTACTTGCTATTTTTTTTCTTAAATTTACATTAAAAAATAAATAAAGAGAAATGAGAAAATATTCACAAATATATTTGTTTTTAATGAAGAAAAAAACACATTTAAAAAAATATATTTGAAACCCAAACTTAAAATAAATACTTAACAAAATTGTTAAAAACAAAGAAAAACTAGAAAGAAATGAAAAAAAATTAAAATCTCCCCGGAAAAAATAATTTAAAAAACAAAAATACATTTTTTTGTTAAAAAGAAGAACAAAAAATCCCTTCAAACTTAAAAGAAGAAAAATAAAATAATAAAAAACAAATCAATATTCAATAAAATATTAAAAAGAAAACATCTAAAATAATTTTTTTTAACAAAAACACTAATATTACCTAGGCTAAAAATTTATTTAATTTTTTTTTTTTAAATAAAATGTAACTATATAAGGTGATAATAATATAACATATGTTAATATTATAGCAATGTTATATTATAACAATGTTATAATATAACAATGTTATATTATAACATATAACATATCCATGTGCCAGGCGAGGTCGCGTTAAGATGTATAAACTCCATAAAGTTTTTTCTGCAATCATTTATTATATGCTATGAGTTTTTAGTTGCATGTGTAATCATCGACCCAATTAAAACGAATACCCAATTAAAATGAATACGCCCGGTCCGACCTAGCTTGGTTGAAGCATCAAGATTTCATTTAACGTTACGTCTTCGTATTATATTTTTTTCTTCTAAATGAATTTGATATCCAGATACGGTCAACTTAAACTACTGAGATTGGCGCATCAACTGGTTTTGCCTTTGTGGGATCTGGATTTGGGACTTCCTTACACATAAATTGGTGATTTGACGGTTTATTGGCATTCGTTAGCGGGTGGTGCCCTTTCTCTTTACGAGGGACTAGGTAAACCTAATCTAAAATCTGAAATATCAATGCTAACTCCAAACTAAAACACCTCCCCTCAGACCCAACCAATCACACTATGTACACTTTGCATGAGCTTGCAAGTCCTCAAAAGTCTATTCTGAAAAAGATATAGCTACAGAAATGGGTGTGATGAAAGCCAAAGAGGGCCTGATCAGTAGGTAGACAAAAGGATCACTAAATAATTCCACTAGCGGTTGTGAGTGGTAGTGACCACAACTGTGAATAAAAGAGGGTGAGCAGTGTAATGTCTAGAGTCTTAGAGAAATTAATGAAAGGAGGTACCAGTAGTGATGTATGGTGAAAGGTCCAGCGGCTAAGGTAACTAATAAGGGCGAGCTGCGATCTAAAGGCTACTGGGAGAGTAAGGAACGTCATCAACCAAGAGACGGCCACCGAAAAAGGGACGGTGGGGCTAGATTTAAAACCCTGACAGTATTAAATGCTTCCTTTCACCTTTTGGTTCCAGCTACCAATGCTATTCATGATTGGAATTATAGATATCCTTTTTATCAAATCATAGATATCTTTTATGGTCAAGACAACCTGGAGCAACAAGGCTAATCTATGTTTTATGCACTTATTTTTATCAGCATTGATTATATTGTACTTTATTATTATTCCTGATTACCTTGACATTTCATATATAGAGACATTTTAGAATTACTTATGGAGTCCGTAAGGAATTGTTTACTGATTATATCTTGCCGACATAGATGTATTTAGCCTTTAAAAACCATTTCAGTAACTACATCGATTGGGATGCTGCGTCTCTTCCCTAATTCCACCAGGGAACGCGACCGGGACGTAGGCATGCTTTCCAATTTTTCTGGAAGAATTCATCAGTTGGGTGAAGGACCAAGAGCGGAATACGTCTCGTTACTGCTGTAGTCATTATGATTAGCGCCTTCCTTGCCTTAGAGTGGTTGTCGTCAAGCCGGGGTGTTCCTTTATTTAACCAGTTAATGCTTACGATTGGGTGTAGCTACAACTGTAATAATCCATCCAGCGTGCCCACTTTGGGATTACAGAAATAAACAGTTAATTCGGAAACAACAAATTTAGAACTTATTTTTGGTTAAATAAATCTTATCCTCGCAAGTGATAAATTTATTAATAATCTTATTTTTAGTCTAAATAAATTTAGAATTTATTTTTAGTTTAAATAAACATATTAATAGTAATTGGGGTGTACTCCTTGACATCTCTTGTTGACCTTCCGGTTTATCATATTGTGTTTCCATTATCTTGTATTACGCCCTTTTCGGGAGGGAGGTCAAGACATCTACGTCATTTTTATATATATCCCCTTGGATAAGAGTAATGGTAGTTATTGACCTGAATAATTATGGCTAAACCCGTTGGATTGCGATGCTTGACCTATGGTTCTTAATTGTCGAGGCTCCTTAGATCACTACAGTTAGTAGTATAATTGAAATGGAATTTCTCCCTTTCTTTTCAAGTTATGGTAGTGAGCATCACTATAATTAAGTTGCCTTATTGAGTTGGAATTCATTTTTAAAGCCAAGCGATGGTGCTAGAATATCAAGCAGGCAGTAAGCTAATTAGTATTGCACATTCCATCGTATGGTTGAATAAGGATTAACATATCCTCTAACGGTTGAACTAAAATTTATAATGTAGTTAATTGAAACCTTTAATGTATGGAAAGCGCAATTTCTGCAAGGTTTTCGAAATATAAGAGGCGAAGTGATTATCCTTGATGGTAAAATGTTATTGTAATTCTCATGGCGTAGGTACTATATGAGATGTTTGATTAAATTAATGCTTAAAGGTAATGATAATTGTTTAATTGTTATTCAATTTGTTATTTAATTGGTTTGTTTAATTGTTATGAAATTGCCAAGATTTTATTAATTACTATTGAATTGGGGGTGAAGCATGACTGTAATGATTGGTTACCTTATGGAAAATTTAGGTAATGTAATGTTATTATTGCTTAAAGGTAATGATAATTGTTAATTGTTATTTAATTGGTTTTGTTTTATTGTTATGAAATTGCCAAGATTTGATTAGTTACTATTGAATTGGGGGTGAAGCATGAATGCAATGTTATGGTTACTTGCTGCGTTGTTATTGAAATGTTAATTATTAAATTGCTATTTAGCTGGGGGTGAAGTGGTCCTTATTGCTAAGTTTGCAAGGCATTAAATTGTAACTACAATGTTATTTAATTAGTGGTTATTATATGGTCATTTAGTTGTTATTGCAATATTAGTTAGTTGCAAGGTTAATTATGTAATTGCTAGTAGTTGGTGGTGAAGCATGAAATGCATTGTTGTTCAACGACAATGCTAGGATAATGTTAGATGGAAGAATGTCGTTAAATTATTGAAATTGCTACTGAAAAGGTTACTGTTAATAATAGTTTAGTTGACATGGTTATGTTATGGAGACGTGATGGTAGTTTCACTATGATTCAGTGAACCGGGATTTTGCAACCAAACTAATGTACATTGTTAAGACTGGGATAGTACTCATCGCTTAATGGACTACAATGGAGCAATTGATCTATGATTGATGTCTTCGGGTCTCAATAGTGGTTGGTCGATATTAAAGTCCTCCTGATTTGCGTCTCCCTTAGAGGTCATGATTGGCCCTGACTTTGTAGTACTTGGTGGTTTTGCATTGCGTGGTCTGCTTGTGTCGGGAGGGATGTAGACACCTCCATGTTCCTCAGAACAGTCGCTAGCCCTGAGACCTTAAATGGTTAAAATCGATGGGAACCTGGGCTTGAGCGCTGCTTATGTGTCTTGGAGGTCCTAACCATTGCAGGGTAGGACGGCGGGTAGTCAGTTCTACTTATCGTCGGGTGATCATCGTTATGCATGCAGTTACCTGTCATGCGTCATTTTTGTCTTTTTATGTTCATCGTGGGTGTGTCTTGTGGGTCGTCGAGTGGCGAAATAGAGTCTAGAGTGTCTGTTACTTCTACATGTGCGTACACACCTTAAACACAAAAAAAATAATTTTTCACCTGTTATCAGAGTTGTTGTCGTAACGAGGAGGAGTCTGCGACACTGGTACATAGGTATTTTCAAAAACATTCGTCTATGAAGAGGCCAGTTTCATTTATATGGCTTCATAGCTGGAGTTAACACAATTATAAAGCAGATATTGCAAGGACTCTAGTATCCTCTCCAGTGAGCCCTTGGAGCCAAAAAGCCATTCCAATTTTTTCCTAAAACCTAATTTTCCGATCATCTTGTTTGCAAATAAAAGAAAATTTATTTTCACAAAGTTGACAATGTCAGGTATCGATCTGACTGGTTTGGATTGGACTTATTTTAGGCCTGATATTCGAAATTAACACCCTGGTATGTCTTCAGAACAGATTTCTGCCTATCTCTATTATATGCTAAGGCAGGGTGTAACTAAATTTTACTGACTTGATAGAGTCAGATCCAGGTCCAAATTCCCAGTGTTTGGTCACTTTCCTGTAGTAAAAAAAGATCTATACCATTACTATGAGCAATGGCATCGCCCAGGACTTCTATTTCTGACTATTTCAAAATAGATTTCTATAATTATAGGTTCGACTTGACAATCAGATTTGATTTTCTAATGGTAACAAAAGGAATCTCGATAAACCGAGAATCTCAACTCTTCATTCACGAGTGTATTCCAAATTCAAAGGATGGAACTTCTTGGTCTCTCCTTGTTGAATTTGCGGGTTCATCATTGATTTTCTAACGTTAACAAAACGGATCTGGATAACCGGGAATTCGTGTATTCTAAATTTAATGGCTTGAATGACTTGGTCTCTCCCTGTTGAATTTGCGGATTCATCATTCATTTGGCCTTTCATTCTCTAGATGCTCAGTTTCTGTAACAGGTATTCCAACAAGATGATCTGCATCGCCATGTATTCCTCCATAGAATGGAGTTGCGTATCTATATTTATGTCATGCTTTGCCCCACAGGCACTAGCCTCCTGATGCTTTCCTTTGCCCCGCTAGATGTCACACATTTCCTTTCTGAGTGCGGAATTGTTTCCCTTTATATCATTGGCGACACCTACAAGAATATCCTCTCAATCCATTGGGTCACAATTCTAGCTCAGTAGATAGGCCTTCTTGCTCTCATATTCCCTGGGTCCTCAAAAGAAAACCAGGATGGAAAAAGAGGATACAGTCTGAAAGCCTATCATGGCCATCTTCTTATTCAGGTTGCCTCATTCATTGCTTTCTGCCTTTATGACCATGCTCAGACAGATTTCCCTCTTCCTTTGAGCTCCCCTTGATGGTGCTTCTGGAGTGACCTCTATTCTCTCTGCAGATTTTCTCAGACCCCTTATTGACGTTATCTTGACTACCTACACTGGCCTTTGTGCTCAAGCACCAACTTGAGGGAAAATAGGCTTCATTGACATAAGGGACTTTGTTAACACAAATGGCAGTGTATTATGAATATAGTTCATTCCACTCCTGCAATTGTTCTGAATTCTTTGTAATGAATGTTTCGTCCACCAGAACTCATCATTTGGTTACTCGGGGCCTATTTTGTTATCTCTACCATGATTGCGATCCACTTTATGCTCAATATCATGATTGCTCAATCCCATCAGCTTATCTCCTATTTGGGCTATGTTATCCTGGCAAGAGCCTTTCACACCATCTCCCCATAATAACTTTCCAATATTGTTTGAGCACCTGACAAGACAATTCCTTTGCCATTTTGATAAAGTTTCCTGCCCCCCACTCTTTGTTTATAGCATAATGTGGAGGTTGTTTTTTTATTTTTGAAAGAATATTTCCTGGTTTGTTTTGATATCCTTAAATCAGGGAAAGTTTTGTTCCTCACAATAATTTGCACCTTTAATTTAATTTGTAAATATCTTTTCACGGGGGGATTCAATTGTGTGCAAAACCATCCCTGTATAAAGTAAGTTTGTTTGCCTTGGTAATGTGGATGAAGGAGTCAGCCTAAATAGCCCTAAGACATCAACACCTGAATAAATCCTTAAACAATACCCCTAACCAGGCGTCGCCAGTTCAGAATTTGAGCCCTATGTCATAAAAAAAAAACATAATTCAAGACTATACATTAAATATTCATTACCCCTATGATTTGCAACCTCCACCTAATCCAAGGAGTTTCCTTCCTTAATTAAATACATGAAATGATTCCTCCTTTAATTGAATTCATAAAGTAATTCCTTCCTTAATTGCATGCATAAGGCCCTCCCTCTTTCCCAGTAATAAGCTTGATAATTTATCTTTTAGTGAATGTACTACGACTTCACCCTAACATAATAATCAAAACTTAACCATCTCCTAATAACGATGCCATTATATTCTAGCTCACAATAGCTCTGTCATTCAAATAACATTAGAATTTCATTTCCTACTAGCTAGCATTAACAATACAGGTGCTAATAATAAAATTAAACAAAAAAAAAAAAACCCACTTAAGCTAATGTGAGTCTTCATAAAGTGGGTAGGGTAAAATAAAGAGATTTAATAAATTAATTCAATTAGGTGGTTGTAAATTCGAAAAGAATAAATTAATTAGTTAACTAATGGGAGTTTAAAAGAATATANTGAAAAGATGCTTAGCGCATTTACCTCTTTGAGTTTTTAAAAAATAATAAAAGAAAAAAAAAGGCGGGGGGGGGGAACTTAAAAGAAATAGGATTTAGGGTTTTTAAGGAAAAACCTAAAACAAAATGTGATTAGGTCAAAAGAGGATAAAAGAAAGGGGATGGGGGAAAATAAGGGAGGGAGTTATTAGGTATTGTTATGCTGCCAAACTGGAGAACTGGACTGATTGTTTGTAGGAGTTGGGGATTTTCTCAGCTGACTTGAGTGTTAGCTCAGCCTTGGAGGCGACCTGGGAAAGCTAGGTCTTGTCTGGATTGTGTGTGGCCCCTTTGTGGCTCGGGGGGCTGAGGGGGAAGCAGAGTACCCCTAGCGTTTGGCTGGGAGGTACTGGTGAGTCCTCTGCGGTCGGCACGGAGAAGGATTGCACGGAGCGCGTGGACAAACCTTTGGAGGAGGCAAACAGGCAAAGGTACGCCCTTCGGTAGAATGAAAGACAATGTAAATAGTTATTGTTTACTTTCTGGACTGTGGTAATGTTTTTATTTTATTTCCATTACTCAGGTCTGCATAATATTTTATTCTCATTCTGGATGGCGTAAAATTTATTCTAGGACTGTGTAAAATAGTTATCGTTTACATTATGGATTGTGTTAATGTTTTTATTTTATTCACATTGCACTGGTTGTGTGATGTTTTATTCTCATTCTGGGTGGAAAAAATTTAGTCTACAACTGTGTAAATATTTTTGACCACGTCCTTATGCGAATTTGGACTCGCTGGAACCCTTTTCTTTGTCGGATCCGTTAGTTGGGTTCTTGATGTACCACATGTTTGGCATGGTGCTTAGTTTCCAAACCTACTTATGGACCTCAAACATATGACTCACCAGAGATGCTTTTCATGCTATCCGGCTTACCAGATCTTGTACCTTATGATTGCTGCATCCAGATCAGTTTTTGGCATTCATATTGACATCTCAACACCTGCATATTTTACAGACCTCGATCACCTAGTGGTGGCAATGTTGTGGCTCTCCCAGCTGCTGTCATCATCAATGTTATTTTTGCACCCATTCTCTCGAAGTATTCCTTTGAGATACAAACCAAGTTTTTAGTGATACTTAGATCTACAATTAATTTTTCTAGTTCTGCTTCTAGACGCTTGCCCTAGCCCTATATCTGCAGTTAGTTTTTTAGTGGTCCTCACTTCTATCAGGGTTTTAAATCTAGCCCCACCGTCCCTTTTCCGGTCGCTGTATCCTGGTTGACGACGTTCCTTAATCACCCGATAACCTTTAGATCGCAGCTCGCCCTTATTAGTTACCTTAGCCGCTGGACCTTTCACCATACATCACTACTGGTACCTCCTTTCATTAATTTCTCTAAGACTCTAGACATTACACTGCTCACCCTCTTTTATTCACACCTGTAGTCACTACCACTCACAACCGCTAGTGGAATTATTTAGTGATCCTTTTGTATACCTACTGATCAGGCCCTCTTTGGCTTTCATCACACCCATTTCTATAGCTATATCTTTTTCAGAATAGACTTTCCAGGACTTGCAAGCTCATGCAAAGTGTACATAGTGTGATTGGTTGGGTCTGAGGGGAGGTGTTTTAGTTTGGAGTTCACATTGATATTTCAAATTTTAGATTAGGTTTACCTGACAGTATTAAATGCGTCCTCTCACCTTTTGGTTCCAGCTACCAATGCTATTCATGATTGGAATTATAGATATCCTTTTTATCAAATCATAGATATCTTTTATGGTCAAGACAACCTGGAGAAACAGGGCTAATCTATGTTTTACGCACTTATTTTTATCACCATTGATTATATTGTACTTTATTATTATTCATGATTACCTTGACATTTCATATATAGAGACATTTTAGAATTACTTATGGAGTCTGTAAGGAATTGTTTACTGATTATATCTTGCCGACATAGATGTCTTTAGCCTTTAAAAACCATTTCAATAACTACATCGATTGGGATGTTGCGTCTCTGCCCTAATTCCACCAGGGAACGCGATCGGGACACAGGCACGCTTTCCAATTTGTCTGGCAGAATTCATCAGTTGGGTGAAGGGCCGAGAGCGGAATACGCCTCGTTACTACTGTAGTCATCATGATCAATGCCTTCCTTGCCTTAGAGTGGTTTCTGTCAAGCCGGGGTGTTCCTTTATTTAACCAGTTAATGCTTACGATTGGGTGTAGCTACAACTGTAATAATCCAGCCAGGGTGCCCACTTTGGGATTACAGAATTAAACAGTTAATTCGACAGCAGTAAATTTAGAACTTATTTTTGGTTAAATAAATCTTATCCTCGCAAGTGATAAATGTATTAATAAATCTTATTTTTAGTCTAAATAAATTTAGAATTTATTTTTAGTTTAAATAAACATATTAATAGTAATTGGGGTGTACTCCTTGACATCTCTTGTTGACCTTCCAGTTTATCATATTGTGTTTCCATTATCTTGTATTACGCCCTTTTCGGGAGGGAGGTCAAGACATCTACGTCATTTTTATATATATCCCCTTCGATAAGAGTAATGGTAGTTATTGACCTGAATAATTATGGCTAAACCTGTTGGATTGCGATGCTTGACCTATGGTTCTTAATTGTCGAGGCTCCTTAGATCACTACAATTAGTAGTATAATTGAAATGGAATTTATCCCTTTCTTTTCAAGTTATGGTAGTGAGCATCACTATAATTAAGTTGCCTTATTGAGTTGGAATTCATTTTTAAAGCCAATCGATGGTGCTAGAATATCAAGCAAGCAGTAAGCTAATTAGTATTGCACCTTCCATCGTATGGTTGAATGAGGATTATCATATCCTCTAACGGTTGAACTAAAATTTATAATGTAGTTAATTGAAACCTTTAATGTATGGAAAGTGCAATTGCTGCAAGGTTTTCAGAATATAAGAGGCGAAGTGATTATCCTGGACGGTAAAATGTTATTGTAATTCTCATGGCCTAGGTACTATATGAGATGTTTAATTAAATTAATGCTTAAAGGTAATGATAATTGTTTAATTGTTATTCAATTTGTTATTTAATTGGTTTGTTTAATTGTTATGAAATTGCCAAGATTTTATTAATTACTATTGAATTGGGGGTGAAGCATGACTGTAATGATTGGTTACCTTATGGAAAATTTAGGTAATGTAATGTTATTATTGCTTAAAGGTAATGATAATTGTTAATTGTTATTTAATTGGTTTTGTTTTATTGTTATGAAATTGCCAAGATTTGATTAGTTACTATTGAATTGGGGGTGAAGCATGAATGCAATGTTATGGTTACTTGCTGCGTTGTTATTGAAATGTTAATTATTAAATTGCTATTTAGCTGGGGGTGAAGTGGTCCTTATTGCTAAGTTTGCAAGGCATTAAATTGTAACTACAATGTTATTTAATTAGTGGTTATTATATGGTCATTTAGTTGTTATTGCAATATTAGTTAGTTGCAAGGTTAATTATGTAATTGCTAGTAGTTGGTGGTGAAGCATGAAATGCATTGTTGTTCAACGACAATGCTAGGATAATGTTAGATGGAAGAATGTCGTTAAATTATTGAAATTGCTACTGAAAAGGTTACTGTTAATAATAGTTTAGTTGACATGGTTATGTTATGGAGACGTGATGGTAGTTTCACTATGATTCAGTGAACCAGGATTTTGCAACCAAACTAATGTACATTGTTAAGACTGGGATGGTACTCGTCGCTTAATGGAATACAATGGAGCAATTGATCTATGATTGATGTCTTCGGGTCTCGATAGTGGTTGGTCGATATTAAAGTCCTCCTGATTTGCGTCTCCCGTAGAGGTCATGATTGACCCTGACTTTGTAGTACTTGGTGGTTTTGCATTGCGTGGTCTGCTTGTGTCGGGAGGGATGTAGACACCTCCATGTTCCTCAGAATAGTCGCCAGCCCTGAGACCTTAAATGGTTAAAATCGATGGGAACCTGTGTTGGATAATATGCATTTAAATTTTTGGTAATCTGACAGGAAGTAAAGTTAATATAGCCCCCGATCAATCTTGTTGTGTAATTTATTTACGACATTTAAAATTTATACCATGGAAGGATTGTGAAACTTTGCTTTGAATTTATATACAAAACGTTCCCATAATTCTTATTGTGTGATGGGTTCGTGAGCATTGTGCGAGGCCGCGTGCATACTAATGATATTAGATTAGTTTCTGTATCATAAAATTATTTCATGAGAGAACGGTATGTCGCGTAAAATTATTTCATAACAGTATGTATCATAAAATTATTTCATGACATATGAAAAGTATTATATTGCAAATTGTAAATGAAGTTTTTTTTAACATACTTGTACTTTAGCTAAATCCTTTTCATATAAAAATTTGATGTTTAGTTTAATTGTGGTGTCTAATTTAATTCTAACCTTAAAATTAAATTAAATTATTATGATATATTATAACATTGTTATAATATAACAATGTTATATTATAACATATGTTTATGTTTTTTTTTAGATATTTATGAATTTGTTTTTGTGTAAATTTTATATTTTAAGTTTTTTTTATATAAATTTTAATTTTTTCATGTAATTTTAAGGCTTTTCAACTACTTTTTTTTTTTAAATTTTGTATTAAAATTTTATTTTAGATTTTTTAATTTGGGGTTTTTGTATATATGTTTTTAATTTTTTGAGCTTTTTTTCACCTTTTTAAAGTTTTTTTGGGCAATATATATATATTTTTTTTTACCTTTTTCTTAATTTTTCTCATTTTCTCTTACTTTATATATA
>ML842071.1:4809-18055 GCA_009831015.1 Picea engelmannii
TGATTTAAGGAGGCGCACTTGTTGAAGGAAGACATTTTTTGGCATATTTTGGCATTTCTCTTGAAGGAAGGTGTTACAACTAGGGTTTGCATGGTTATTTCTTGATGAATTGTAAGTATTTTTCTGCAAAACTTCTTGAATGAGTGGTTGTAGTCTAATTTCTTGCATATGTTTTTGAATTTTGTTGAATCAAAACCCTAGGTGACAAGCACACAAGTAGGTCCTTGTCTCATGTCCCCTGATAGAGAAATTTTCAGCCATTGAAGAAGAAAATGAGGGCCTAGCCGTAGCTACACTCCTTTTTCTTCCTCTCCTTTGCTAGCCGTACCATTTAGAATTCAAGAGGAAGAAGACGTCCCAGGCCTAGGTTATCTACACTTAGGGCCGCTTTTCTTTTAGGGTTTGATGAAAGGGCCTTGCTGTAGCAACACTCTCCCTCATTAAGCCTTCTTGTCTTGATTTTGTGCTTCATTTGAGCTAGCCGTTTTGCCAAGTTGACCTAAGGAAGGAGGAGAGAGCACGAGGCCTTGATGTAGCAACACCAAAGTGAGCCTCTCTCCCCTAGGGTTTTGATTTTGAGGCCTTGCCTTAGCAACACCTCAAAACTTCTCCCTCTTGTCCTTAGTCTTTGTTTCCTTCAACTCTTTCGTCCTTCATTATTGACTCCATTAAACACTAAGGCATTGATCCTAAGACCTCAAGCGTTGAAGTAGAACTTGATCTAAATACTCTCAAACACTTTGAATTGAAACCCTAACTACACTAACCCTAGCTCTAGCTAACCCTACTAACCCTAAGTGTTAACGTCACTCTTTGCTATTATATCATTAATGTAGCAACGTTTTGTATTTTGAGCAATTAAATGGCGATTTAGGCATAAGTTAATTGAAGTGTTGGTTTATTACATTGAATACCACATCATTTTAATAATTATTGATGCAGTGACATGATTTTTATTGCTATTGATAAACATTGACTCCGACAATATTTATATTCAAATTGCTTATATATATTCATCAGATAGTCTTATGAAGTCCTAACCCATTGAAATATAGCTTGCATATATCAGTTTGTTGTTGTTTTGTTCCAGGCAGGTGTTCTTCATTGGGGATTTACTTTATTATTGGTTGTTTAGCCGGGACTATCTGTTTGGTGGTGATCTGTGAGGGGGAATTCTTTACCCTTGTCTTAATATCCTTTAGCCTCGTCAAAGCCCCAGGTCACCGGGGACGTCTCCCCTGGGCCTAACCTCCCTAAAGAGAAAGAACCATCCCATTGTGGTGACATTGGGTGGGATTGGTTGAGGTGTTGATGCATGCCAAACCCCCTTTGTTGTAGCTCTTCCTCCAAGCTAGCACTCTCTCTTGGGAATCGTGCCTCTTCACCTCCCACTAAGTCTCCTCAAAAAGTGCGCTCTCTCTATCCTCATGAGCTGCCTTTAAGCATTTTTGAAATCTAACTGCCCTAACCCTTGGTCTTCCAATGAGATTGACAGTCAAGATTAGATCTTGCCCTCATGAGATAATGGTCACGACTTAATCACTCATTGAAGTCACTTAAGTCACTAAAGTGACCCATAAGATTATAAAATCACTTTTACATTTAAAAATTAAAGGACCCAACTTTATAAAATCACTTTATAAAGTTACTTTATAAAAACACATTATAAAGTCACTAGGGAGAAAGTGTGCTCGGTCACTTCCGCATGTTGAGCACCGCCAATGTAGAAGTACCTCTAAGCTACCAATTCTAACAATGCCACTTAGCGAAAGAGGTACTTCTGGTATCATCACCAGTATCTGTCTCCAACTCATCAGCTTCCATAGCTACCCCCCATGTACTAGAAGTCTTTGCTCCCTCTGAACAAGAAGCCACTACTCCCACTACACTGTAAGCCTCTGTTGCTACATATGTTATTCCACGAACTAAAGACATTCTCCTAGAAGATTGCACACTCTCCTGAGCATCCATCTGTGTCGACTCATGCCTATTGAGTCCTCTGAGAGTCTCAAAAGAGGACTAAGTCCCCGGTATCAACTCTATCTCCCGTGCAACCTGCCCACTCTCCGACACAGAATCTGAATCTAGAAATTCACTGGACCCCAACATAGGTCAACCCAACAACCTATACAGACCCTCATATCTGACACTAAGCGTCCCTAAACCATGAATGCAATTCGGCAAAGTCGAATTCACACCTGGTCTCTGAGATCAGGTAGTCTTTGTCAGCTAGCGGGATCCGGTCGAGATCGACAGGAGGCGAGAGGGATGGATTTTCCTCGAACTCTGATTTCTTAGATTTTGGCGCCATCAATTTCCACTGGTACCTGCAAACTGAAACAAAAAACGTTAATAGGTGATTGGCTTTATCTCGGTTACTAGCTGAAAATGGCGAGGGAAAAAGAGATTCTGGTATGCAGGAAAAGTGAAGAATGCGATAATGGCAAAGACAAGATTAAAATTGGGCTAACGGGTATCCGTTGGGCGCGGGGGACAAGTCAGCAAGCTAACGGATATGTTAGCCAGTATTAAATGGCCAATGGATCACTTGAGATATGAGGTGGCAAGTAAAGGATGGGTGACAGGTGTGCCAGGATGACGTGGAGAGCGGTGACTGGAGGATAGGAGAATGGGATATGACATGTGACAGGTGAATGGAGGGGAAAAAACTAGCAGAGTAATGAGACGAGACTTATAAGAGGAGGTAGTGGAGCATGACATCATGAGACAGAAGGATAGTGGAGAATGATGTCATGAGGCGGCAGTGGTAAAGCAATGTCGGTATGGCAGTATGTCAGAGGGGGGTAAGCAGTAAATGGCTTAGAACGGAGGGGGTCCAACGTAGTGGATTTGCGCCATGTAAGGATGGGGCCCGCCGGGAAAAACCGCCCATATCGGACCCCCCCCCCCACCATTAAAGATAGAACGGTCGGGGGGGTCTGGAATTTCTTGTCCGTCGTAGATCTAAGCACCAATAAATCAACCGTAGATCTATGCGCACTTTTTAATCTCCATATCAGACCCCCCCCCCCACCATTAAAGATAGAACGATCGAGGGGGTCCGTACTTTCTTGTCCGCCGTAGATCTAGGCACCACTAGATCAACCGTAGATCTATGCGCACTTTTTAATCTCCGGGCGCGAATCAAAATGCACAGATAAAACTTAGGATAGTGCTCTTTTGTGGGTTTTTTGCGCTACTTCCCTTGCAATTTGTCACCATGGGGTTAGGAAAAACACTTCAAACATCAAAATCATGACTTTTCATCGACCATCATACATGTTTTATTGAAGGAAAAACTAGCTAGCCTATGTCTTATCCTACCGACCTACACATTTAGCCCAGATTAGACTGTTGGGCTAAGAAATTACTCTACCCTAGGGATATTTGATCAAGATTAAACAGTTTGATCAAATTTATTTGCTACCTAACCTATCTACTTGGCTAAGATTAAATAGTTTAGCCAAGTCTTATTCACTAAACCTATCAACATAAATTCAAAGAGACTTAACCATGATTAAACTGTATGGATCAAGTCATTGTTATTGCATGGGGCTTTTATCCATTTTCTTTTATGCCCTCTTTTATTCTTTTTTTTTCTTTCTTTTCTTTCTCTTTCTTTTCTTTTCTTTTTCTTTCTTTTCCTTTCTTTTCTTTTCTTTTATTTTTCTTTCTTTTCCTTTCTGAAAATAATTTGCAAAAATAAAATATTATTTCCAACCAAACTACATCAAGAGTAAAAAATTTCCAGTCACCAGTTGATCCTATGAAATATAGGGTTATAACAATGGCTCCACTTGGGGATGATGCTCTCCTTGCGAGGTGCCAAGAACCTGTTTCCTGATGTCTGTAAAAAATTTCTCCATTGCTTATTCTTCTATTTGATTTGTTTTTTATTTTGAGAATTTTTTGGTGGCACTCGTGAGTGTCTTAGGGCCTTCTCCGTGGGCTTCAACCATCTGATCAATATCACCCACACACAACCTGAATGTAAAAACAAAAAATGGTATGTATAGTGGAAAAAGATTTGTGATATCTTTATTGGGGTGGAAAATAATGCTTCAGCATCCTGTCATTCACAGGTCCACCTGGCAGGTCTGTTCCATCACTGTTTTTGAGAAAAAATGCGTTAATTCCTCTGAATGCATGAATGGTGTAAGGTCCTTTCCACAAGCTATCAAATTTTCCATGCTTACCCTTATCCTCATTTCTAGAATCCCATTTCAGAACCAAGTTGCCTAACTCAAAATCATCTTCTTTAGTCCTTCTGTCAAAAATCCTTTTGATGTTCTCCTGGATGACCTGAGTTTTGTTGTATACCTCTTCTCTGGACTACGTTAAATGAATCATTTGATTTATCCTCCTTTGGACATCATTTGGCTCTACTTGCGCTTCCTGCAATAGTTTCATGACAGGGACTCCTAAGGAAAGGGGGAAAATTGTTTCAGTACCATACACCAATTGGTATGGAGACATGCCAATTGATCTTTTGGTGCTTATTCTATCAGCACAGAGCGCGAAAACCAACTTATTATGCCATGATTTCTTATTTTCTTGCAATGTTTTCCTGAGAATATTCACCAGACTTTTGTTTGAGGACTCAACTAGCCCATTTCCTTGAGGATAATAAGTTGTTGAGTGTCCCAAAGTAATGTGGTATTGGCTGCAAAATTCTATGAGTCTTTTGGATCTGAAGGTCGTTGCATTGTCAGCTATAATTTTTCAGGGGCATCCAAAACGAGACAAGATATTAGTTTCTAAAAATTTAATGATAACAGAGTCAGTAGCTTGCCTGCATGGCACAGCCTAGATCCACTTCATGAAGTAGTCTGTGGCTGTGAGGATCCACTTGTGTTGGCCTAAGGAAGACGGATGTATTTCTCCAATAAATTCTAAACCCCATTGTTGGAAAGGGGCTTCAACTGAGATGGGTTTCATGGGGAGAGGCATCAGCTTCCTTTTACCTTCGAAAACCTGGCATTTATGACAAGAAGTAACTTTTTGATGAACATCAGCAAACAATGTAGGCCAGTAGAAACCAGCTCTCAAAATCTTGTTAGCTGTGGTCTTCCAACTCAAATGTCCACCACAATCTCCTGCATGGAAATCCTGCAAAACCCTGTCAGCTTCGTCTTTTAATAGGCAATTAAGCAAGATACCACCAGGATCTTTCCAATAAAGTTTACCTTCTAGAATACAAAATTTCAATGCTTTCAGTTTAATAAATCTGGCTTTGGTCTTAGTCAAACTAGGAGGAGCTTGTAAGTTATGAAGTACAAAAATGAGGTCTGTGTACCAAGGAGAGTTTAAGAATACCTCTTTTACATTTGGAGTCGCCTGCTCTTCCTGCTCGTCAACTGCAGCCAAAAAATTAATATCTAGAGCATGAAAATTAGATTCATCCATTAGTTTGGCCAAACCATGTCCTTTGATCAGTTTAGTAGGTTTTATTTCAATGTCATATTCCAGAATAACCACGATCCATTTTCCTCTCCTACCATCTGGATTATCCTGAATGAGGATATCCTTTACCACTGCATTTGGAATGTATGCAATTGTGTGAGAATGAAGAATATAGACTCTGAAATCCTTTATGGCCTTTACCAGGGAAAAAGCTTGTTTCTCCATTATGTTGTAGTTCAATGCAGCGTCTCTCAAAGCTTTACTAAAAAATGCTATGGGTTGTTTGTACCCTTCACTGTTTTTCTACAATAGTATTGTTGCGATGGTGTGTTCAGAAGCGAAGGAGAAAAGGTAAAAGTCTTTGGTGTAGTCTGGACTGATCAAAACTGAAGCTTGGGTGAGTGCATGTTTCACCTACTCAAATGATTGTTTGGACTCAGTGTTCCATCTGATTTTTGTGTCTTTTTTCAACATATTTGTGATGTTCCTAAGAAGTTCGACCAAGTTGGGTATGAATCTTCTAAGGAAATTTATTTTGCCAATGAATGATTGTAGCTCTTTGATGTTCCTAGGGTGTTCCACTTTCTGGATGGCTTCTATTCTGCTGGGGTCTATTTTAATTCCATCTTTAGGGATTATGTGTTCCAACAACTTGCCTTCCTCTAAACCGAAAAGGCTTTTCTTTGGATTCAATCAAATCCCAAATTTCCTGCACTTCTCAAACACGCGTCTGAGATGCTGCAAGTGTTCCTCGTCAGATTTGGAGTAGACAGTCACGTCATCCAGATATATGACTATAAATCTCCCAAGTTCGTCCACAAAAGCAATATCCATTGCTCTTTGAAACTAGCACCAGCATTCATCAAACCAAAGGACATATTCACGTACATGAAGGTTCCCCACGGTGTAGTGAATGTTGTTTTCTCTTGATCTTCTGGGTGGACAAGGACTTGGTTGTAGCCCGAGAAACCATCTAGTAAGGAGATCCTACTTGCCCCAACTACCTTTTGTAAAATGTGGTCCATTTTGGGCAAAGGGTAATTGTCTTTGAGGGATACTTTGTTCAGATTTCTGAAATCTATGCAAAGTCTGATCTCGCCAGTTTTCTTCCTGGTAGGAACTAGGTTAGAAACCCATTTAGAAAATCTCAAGGGAACTATAATTTTTGCATCATACATCTTTTTGATTTCTTTCTCTATCAGGGGAAGCAACTTGGGATTTATTCTCCTAAGTTTTTGCCTGAAAGATTTGTGTTCTTTTATCGGGATCCGATGTTGTATGATGCTTGTGTCATAAGATTTTAAGTCCTCATAACCCCAAGCGAACACATCTACATATTCCTTAAACAGCTCAATGTATTTGCATTTTTGATCGGGGGGTAGGGATTTGGAAAGTTTGATCATCTTGGGTTTTTCTTCTATTCCTATGTTGCACTCTTCGACCTCTTTACCACTAGCTTCAATTTACTGTTTATTGGCTACATCGTTAAAATCGAACAAGTCTTCTAGCGGAACTAAACCTCTAGGCAACACATTATTTTTCAACTGTAGAATACCAGAATCTATCTCATTTTCATTCAACTCATCTGCATCTACTTTATTTTCATTCAATTCTTCAGAATCTACTTTATTTACATTACCAATTTCAGAAACAGATATATTTACATCATCATCATCATTCTCTAAATCTATATTTGTACATTCGAACTCATTCTTACACTGTAGGAAGTCTTCAATTTGATCATCATTCCCGAATACCTGCCAATATCTGATGTTGTCTGGAATGGTTGGCCTGCACTTTACTTCCACTATGCATTTGCGAGTGGGACGGAAGGGTATTTTGCAGGTAGTTGTTGACGTAGCCAATCCGTCTGCTAATATGTTTTGTCCCCTGGGCATTACCTGCAAATTGATTTCAGTAAAACATTGAAGAGCATCCAAAGCAACATTTCTATAAGCTCTAAGTTTGGGATGTTTAGCTGCATACTCACCTTTAATTTGCTTGATAATCAGTTCAGAATCACCCCTTACCATGATCTGTTTGGCACCAACTTTCTTCAGTAGTTTCAGGCCGAGCATCAGAGCTTCGTACTCAACTATGTTGTTAGTACATTGGAAATTGAGTTTGTAAGAATGACTCTTTGAATACCTAGATCTGTGATTATGCAACCAAATTCCAGCTCCAACTCCCTCCTTGCTCACGGCTCCATCAAAATCCATGCTCCAAAAGCCTGCTGGCAGTTCCTCACTTTCCACAGTTTCAATATTTCTTACCTTTGTGATTGCTTTATCTTCCTTCGAGTCAAGTGTATCCTCTTCTAGCTGAGCGATTTGTTCTTCCAAGTCACCATCATTGTACAGAATGAAAGAATCCAGATCAGAATGTGCAGAGATAGTGGGTAATTGTGTGGCTTTTCCTGACTATTGACCATATACTTCATCAGCGTTTCTCTGTACAGTCTTCTTTGTTGTCCAAATACCGGAATGGTGGCATAGGACATATCTAGCTGTAGGGTTCCTTTCAGCTTAGCTACCCAAGATCTTGATAGTAACATACCGTATTTTGGGGGAATGTCTACAACTACGATATCCATCACCATACTCTTTGCTGGTATTTGAGCCAGGGTGATGCATAACTCTTTAATCAGCCCTATACATTTAACCTTGCTAGAGTCAAAAGAATGCAAATCCTTGTAGGGTCTGGTGACTTCGAGTCCCAGCTTTTCCATCACTGCTTTGGGCATCAGGTTGTGTGAGGCACCCGAGTCCAGCATAGCATTGTGTAAGATCAAATCATGGATACTCGGGCTGATGTAAAAAGGGGCAACGACACCGTTATCAGTTTGACCATCAACTTCAGGGCCGAAAAGGAGCTCAGGTTGATCATCAGCAAGATTTACCATGTCCGATTGATTTGTTGACCCGACATTCAAGGCTTTCGTACCTATCTCCAGCTCAATGCTCAAAGCTTTAATTACCTGCGACATGTAAGCGTTCTTGCTCATCAGCTCAGACAGGGGAATGGCAATCTTCAATTTAGCTAGTTCCCCCTCAAGGCTAAAAGTAGTGGAAGCTTTGCTTGAGCTCTGCACTTATGGTCTATCCATCGGAGTCCTATGGGCAGAAACACTTGGTTGACAAGTTGACGAAACCTCAGTCTGATTTGATCTTTGTAAAATTTCGAGGTTTCTTTTTGCAAGAGGTTCGGTATTATTTCTCTCAGGGACTTTATTGGGGGAAGTTTCTAAGGTTTTCTTGATCTCGACTGTCTTCTTTGTTTCGATGGCCTTCTTTGTTTCAACAGCCTTCTTTGGAGGGTTGTCATTTTCCCTCTTGCTTCTTAGGTTATACTGCATGTGTACTTCCATTATAGCATTTTCAAAGGCCTGCTATTCTGTCTCCTCTGCTTCCTCGTTTACCTCTGTTTGTGAAAGGAGGAAGAGCTCGTGCTCTTCCTGAGTAAGAAAAATGGATTCATCATCGTGAACGCCCATGAGGTTTATATGAGTATCATCCAATTCTTCGATTATCTCCTCACCTTCATCAGCATAATTTTCCTGGAGGGGTGGTCTAATCTGTTGATCAGGCCCCCTCTGTTCTCTTTGATCCCTCGGATCTCTCTGCTTGATCTAAGGAGGATTTTTTCTGAAGTTCGGATTCCGAATCTGAGGAGCGGCTTGGTTTTCCCTGGGTGGATTTATGTCAGTTATAGTAAGCCTCTCCATCATTCTCTCCATAGCTCTGGCTAGAGAATCTAGTTTGGCGTCTGAAGAGGAAGTGGAAAGCTCTTCCTTAATCGTGACCCTCCTTTCTGTTTTCTGCCTAGCTCTTCTGGCTAAAAGATTTGCTTCCACACTAACGACACTTTTCTGCATGTCTTCCAAAGTAGCAGAGTTTCTTTCCCTTAGCTGATACGACATGTCAGCGTCGAATCCATCGGGTAATTTTATTAATGGCAAACCTTGAGGTGGTTTGATATCAGCTGGAATTGCATTGTATAGATTGTTGAAACGAGTGCAGTAATCCTGCACTGTCTCTCCTTGGTTCCTTCTGATATTCTCATATTCTGACAAGATTTGGAGAGGATTTTTCTTTACCTCCCACCTGTCAAGGAAACTTCGATGAAAAGCAGCAATGTCAGTTATGGAAGTAGCACGTAAGGTTTTGAACCACTTTTTGACTTCTCCAGTCAGACTCTGTGCAAATAGTCTCATCTGCACATCAGCTTCATCTACTTCCTGCAAATCAAAATAATCGTTCATTTTTGTCCACATGTTGTTGTGCATTCAGAGGACCAGTACTATCAAACTGAGGGAGTCTGGTTTGATAATCCTGAGGCATGGCATGTAAAGGAGAAACCAACACCAATGGAGCATATCTTGCTGCCATGATTGGTGGAGGAGGCTGAATAACAACCTGTGTGATTGGAGGAGAGGTGACTAAAGCTGTGGAAGACGAAGGGCTGGGAGGAGCTGAATGATCTTGTTTAGGTTTAACAAAAGCTGCAACAATAGTCAAGGTGGAGAGTTCGACTGACTGCTGAAAGTGAGCTTTGTCTAAGGCTTGATCAAGATTCGCAACTAGATCTTCTAGCTTGTCAAATTCTTGAAGAAATCGTTGATCAACGTCAGCTCTAGGAGCAAGTATTTTAGGGGTCCTAGGTTGTAGGATGGTTTGATCTAAAATTGTTTCACTTACAAAGCTATCAGATTTTGTTCTGAAAAGGCTTTGTTCGAAAGATATGTAAAACTCGAGATCCTGAAGGGCAACCAGCTTCTCAGGGAGAGAAGGGGACCTAAGAAGAGGATTGTGATTCCCGGAACACTCTGCGATGTTATTCTTTCTGAGTAATTTTTCGGGGTTGTCTATTGTTGTTGCAAGTTCTGGATCTGGATGACATCTAGTAAAAATTCTTTTGGGAGCCAGACTTTCAATTTTTATTTTATTTTTAGAAATTTTTAAACTAGATATATACAAACTTTAATCAACCTCTGAACATTATCTCCTTATAAATTTAGATCCTGTGAATAGTTCAGAAATAAAGTATTCTTTGTCTAGGGAAAAGAAATCGTGGGATGGAAAGTTTCTTCAGTGCCCCAGTGGAGTCGCCACTATGTTATCGCTCTGTAAATTCTCAGAGGTTGTCGTGTTATAGAAGAAATTTACTAGAGGTAACTTTATCCAACCACTTCGAAATTGGGATCTAGCCCTTCCAGTTTCAGAGAGGGATCTCTCTATAAGATTTAACTTTGTTTTAGGTTCCACATATCAGGCTAGTTAAATAAATGAGACTGTGTTGTTTGTTTTTATAGAAATGGCTGAAATATCGCTTACGCATCCATTGGGATATGGGGTCTGTTTTATAAAGTTCGAGATCAACAAACAGATTTTATAAAGTGTTTTCACAGGGCAGGATAATGCAACTATTAGATCCTTTAGAATTTAAATGATGGATGGCAGAAAAGATGAGATAATCAATTATAACCAAGAAGCATTTAAGAATTTCTTAATCATAACATCAGAAGATAGACATTTAGATCTTTAAAAGCCAGAAACAAAGTATACGTGGCAAAATCTAATGCTAACTAACTAGATAACAGAATACTAAATTGTAGGAACTGCTTATGATCTGTCGAATTCTCCATGTTGATTTTGGGGAAATTGTTGGCGAGTCATCAACTTGAATTTGACTGTTATGGATGTTGACTTGTACGTCCACCTCATCTTCTACTCGATCAATTCGCACAACTCTTCCCATCTTTGTTGATTTGGGATAGTGACTTTTAGCAACCTGCGGTAGATTTCATCCATCTCGGTATATTTGGCAAAAGTCGGTCTGGTGATAAAAATGTACTTGATTTCATGTTGGATATTGAGATCCAACTAGAGAGTTTCTAGGAATGCCTTGCCTGTTATGCTTCCCTGTATCCCTGAGAATTTGGAGTTGTCCTTTGCCACCATGGTAATATTTTGCTTGTAGTCGGGAAGTGTCATCAGTTTGTCATTTAGAACCAGGAAGACCTTTCTTCTGTAATGCCTCGATCTTGTTGGAGAATCTCTGAACTCCGCTCTCCATGATTTGGGCTTTCTCCTCCAGTTGCAACATCAGTCCTCTTTTGGTCAAAACTCTCTTGACTTAGAGGATGGTCTTCGTCCTATCCTCAATCTTCAAGTTTTCCAGCTCTTCTTTAGTTTTTGAATTGAAAAACCTGATGATTTCATTTGCTTCTATGGGCATTTCTCCCAACTCTCCCTTGATCCTGTTGATGGCCTGTTTGCTCCTCAACACCAACTCATGTTGTTCAAACATGATTTGCACCATGGGCCAGATTTCATTTATGGATTTGGAGATATCCATCCAAATGGTCTCTTTGGCTTCTGCTAGTGTTTTGCCCACAACAGTCTGTTGTTGCAGCTATTGTAGCTCCTGCTTCATTTTTTCTAATGTGTGTCTCTCTGTATTGTAGCTGGCTTGGAAAGAAGATTTAAGCTCCTGGAGATTCTCTATCTCTTTTTCCAGCCTTTTGATTTTCGATTCTTGTAAGATCATCTCTTTCATTGATCTTGCTAGCTCCACAAATTTTTCTATAGCTGTCAATGGGGTGACTGATGGAAGTTCTGTTGTGGTAGTCGTTGAAGGTGTTGTTGTGCTAACTCCTGTGAGGGGAACTGCACTCAGTGGGATGACTTCCATGGGTGTTGTCTGTTCCTTCTCCTTTACTAACCTTTCCAGCTCTGCTTCCATCTCCTTTATCTGTGCATTATGTTCCATGATCAACTTTAGCATCTCCTCCTTCTCACCTTCTGTCTCAGCCATCTCTTTGGCTTGTGAGTCTTCTGTAGCAGACAGTTTTAGTTGTTTCCTCAAAGATGCTATGTCAGCATTCTTTTTCTGGATTATTAAAGGTTTCTTAAGATTATCAAGTTTTAACTACCTTTATTAAGATTTTCACCAAAGCCTCCTCCTCCTATTTCCAAATGGTTGTTGGATGCTCAAGATAGTGTAGCAACGAGACTAGCCCTAGCTATCACAATCAGCCCAAAGCATTGAGTTTTTACAGAAAGGACACTCCTTCGTGCCACGAGACCGTCCCCGGCCTATCACCGTCCGTTGCCCTCCTCAATACCCATTTTAGATGGTGAAGATGGTGGTCTAAGGTACCCTATTAAGTCTATTTAGTTAATATATGAATTAGGTAGACTTTTAGGTGTATTTTAGAGTGTTTTAAAGATTTTATGACACTTTTAAAATGTGATTTAGTGACTTGGCCGAAACTCACTTCAGCCTAAAATGTGTTGATTAAGTTTACAAATGAAGAGGCATTAACACATATATGTTGTGTGAGAGCAAATCACCAAATGCACCAATGTAGCTAGCAAAGAAAAGAAGTAAAACCACAAGGGCAAGAACAACTTGCCAACAAGATGAAAAAACAATCACACTTATCTTATGATTAAGAGCATTTAGATGTGAGCGTTAAGTGTGAGAAAGAAAATTTATGTGTTTGCCTACACTATCAACTTATCAATGAAATTACTTCCAATATGTGGCAAGTGGCCTTGATAGATCATAGCATGAAGGAAAAACTCCATTCACTTATTGAAGCATTTAAACATTTAGGGTTAGATTTAAACATGTAAAGTAAAGATTAAACTTTAAGGAGCTTAAGCATGCAAATAGATCTAGCTAAGTTGATTATTCCCAATAGGCTTAAGCTAGAGATTGATTATGTGTGAGATCTAGATCTAGAACATATCAAAACATCAAGCACTTAGATCAATAACAAATTAAACCCTAACCTTACCTTTGGGGTATTCCTCTCCCAATAGGTAGGCAATTATTA
>ML842072.1:0-12981 GCA_009831015.1 Picea engelmannii
TTCTTTTCTCCTTCCTTCTCACACACTAGTCCACCTAGATCTAAAAGGAAGTCAGTGACCATGATAAGCACTTTCTGTCTTAGAGTTAAGAGTCTATCTCTTTGAGGAGATCTACCTGTCCATAGGGAGATTTTCCTTCAACACCTACAGGTTGATGAGCTATGGGATAGCCAAATGACTGTAGCACTGAGGTAACTTGGATGTCGTAGACATCAAGAAGGTAATGTATTCTATTTGTTGTACTTATTATTTAATTTATGATTTGAAATATTTCTATGATCTATGGTAAGTTTGGTTTTGACAAGACACACAACTTACCCAGAGTGGTTCTTTGATGACGCGACTCTAAGAACAATAGTTGCATAGTATGGATCGATATAGGGTGTTGAACCTAGTTCTATCAGGAAGGATGTACGTATTTCCCACCAAGTATCCTATTGATGCTAGTTTTATTAAGAGGGGTGGAGGTATTTCCCACTATGTATCCTCCAAAACTTGGAGTCATGGGAGGGATGTGTGAAATCAGGCTCCCCTAGACATGTGATGGAAACTGCTAGTTGCATGTTGGGGAAGCTTGGTCGAGATGTATGACACTTCCACTTATGGGTTCTATTTGGAGTTAGGTCAATATAGTTGATGCTCCAACTTAGTCCAATAAAGGAAAGGATATGATGGAAGATGGAAGTAGGTCGGTAAATACAGATGATTCAATGCTAGTTGAGAATATTTCTCGGGGATTAGATGTGCCACTCTTGTTTTCTCACTTGTTTCCAAAACACTCATTTTTATTCCCTTTTTACATTTTAAGTGTAATGATCAATTATTGATGAACTATTGTAGTTTTGTTAATTAAAATTACTTAATGATGCATTTGGTGTCCTGCATGCTTTGGTGTGAGCATATAGGAACTATGCACTAGAGACAATGGTTGTTTATCATTAGCACATGTGCGGGCTATGTGTCTACTAGCTACGCACACATACCATACACATGTACACTAGTACAATTAATTAATTTATAAATTATTAAACTAGATTATATTAACTAATTAATTGAAAGGTTTAATGACAAAATAAATTATATTAGATACAAAAAATATCTAGTAGCATTAAATACCTTCTTTGACTTTGATTGATGGTTGGTATGATTAATTAAATGAGTCTGGTGTGTTGCTGTGTACATTTAGGGGAAAATTGTCCATTGAATTTATAAGCTAGCATGAGAAAAATGACATTGCATTTTATTTATTGTTATTTTACGCAAGTTATTTATATTTTAGTTTTATGCTATCTTTTACCAAAAAATCTAGATAGGGGAGGTTGATGGATAATAATGAGGGTGGTTGAGGAGACTTGGGGAAGAGGGTGTGGAAACTTGATAAAGAGGAAGAGGAAGTGGTGATGGGGGAGGAGGTTGAGAGGTTGGAGTATGTTGAGAGGTTGGATTATTCTTGGAAGAATGATTTCTTGTGACAATCTTGGTTAGAACATATGTCCATTGCTATTCTTGGAGTTACATACACAGAGGGACAAGAGACCGAAGGTTTCTTGGATCTAGGAAGCCGACTAGGCTCCTAGTTGGTTGGGAGGATAATTCCATTGTTTCACTCTAGGAAAGTGGGAAAAATAATTGAGAAATGAATGCTTGGAAGCATCTTCATACTGCATTGCAATTAATGAGCTTCAACAAACCAAGGAGGAGGTGTTTTTCCATGGTATTTGTTTATGCTTTTGTTAAAAGGTTAAATCTTAGAGTAAAAATCTTATTTAATTCATTCCTTTATTTATATTTCTCATTGAGCAAATGTAATAGAGTTGTGGAAATGAAAATCAATGAAATTATATTAAAACATAGTTCTTATAGTGTATGTATTTAATGAGTGAATACAATTTCCTAGCATCTTGTGGACGGGTGCTACATTTGGTATCATAGCATGTGTTAAAAAACTGGGACTCTAAGGGCCATGCAATGTCAAAGGTGTGCAACAAATATTTAACAATTAAACAATCCTAGGAAATACCTGTGCTTCTCTAGAAGTATCATCCCCAAATTTAGTTGTGGTGAATGTAGTGTTAAACTTTTGGTATGCTTGTTTAACCATAGAAAATATCACATCATTGTCACCCAACCATAGGCATTCACTATGCCACCCCCTAGCACACTAACCTTTTCTTAGATAGAATTATTCCAACAAGTCCACACTAGAACCAACAGATAAACCCTAGCCACAATATTGCTGCAGAAACAACACAATAACCATACACAGATAACATACCTTACACCAAGAGAAGCACAAGAGATATACTAGAAAGACTGCTACACTATTCCTCCAAACTTGCGCTCTCTCTAGCTGCAACTGCAGCTCTCCAAACTTGCGCCCTAGATGCCACGACAATTCCTCCTTAGACTTGAACACTAGCTAAGTGAGTGAGTGTACAAATGAGCTAAGGCGTCACCTTATTTATACTTATTCTTCTAGTGAAATTTTCCCACAGGGCCGGCCTGTCTTTTCTGGAAAATATAATTTACTTTGAATTTTTCTAGCATGGTCTACTTCTCTTTCTGGGTTTCTTATTTCTTTATTATTATTCTCCTTGGGACACATTCTCTTCTAGGGTTTCCAAACATCTGTTTAATGGTTCTCTTACTTACGAAATATTCTAATCTAAGTACAAAGGTTACACTTGGAGGTTAATACCTCCCACAACTACTGAAACATCAACACTCCCTCTTAGTTAGGGAGGTATTAACTAAGATGTTCTTCATGTAATGGTCTCAAACACATCCATCCATCTCACATGGCATGGGAAATTCTCACATGGTCTTGCAGACCAGTCTACAGGTAACATCACCATAACCACACAAGCTATCTCATGATCAAACATATCATGTAACAAGTAGCATAGCTATATAGGTTATCTCATGATCAAATAGATCATGTCACAAGTATCACCATCATAGCCGCACAAGCTCTGGAATATGCAATTGAGCAATTTTACACAGAACTGCGCTACTACCCAATCAACTGCAACTCGGTGACTCATACAAAATCTGGCATCTAGTTCATAAAGAACTAGTAACTTGTCAACTCACACAAAATATGACATCTAGTTCATAAAGAACTAGTAACTCGCCAGCTCACACTGAATCTGGAATCTAGTTCATAAAGAACTAGTAACTCGTCAGCTCACACATAATTTGACATTTAGTTCATAAAGAACTAGTAACTCATCATCTCACACAAAATTTGACATATAGTTCATAAAGAACTAGTAACCTCTGGTTGGAACATTAGGCAACTGGTCCACAATAACCAGGCATCTAATCACAAGGATTAGGCGATGTAGTGTGCACACACTACCCATCTAGCCCAAGTCTAGGAAACACCTCCAACCAAATAGGTTGGCCCACCAGCTTGAAAAGAAGGGTAACTAACCAACCTTGAACGCATGGAATCCTCTGACCTTGTGCGAGGTCATGTTGACTGGTGCCATAGTTAGTAACATGTGTACCTGAATATTTCACTAGAGTGGCAATCTGCATACCGGACTTTTTCACTGGAGTAGCAATCTGCATACCAGACTTTTTCACTAGAGTAGCAGTAACTCGATGTACCAAACTTTTTCACTGGAGTAGCAGTAACGCGACGCACCATACTTTTTCACTAGAGTAGCAGTAACTCGACGTTCCATACTTTTTCACTAGAGTATCCCTCTTTGTACCAAAGTTTTTCACTGGAGTAAAAGTAACTCGACGTACTAGAATTTTTCACTAGATTATCCCTCTGTGTACTAGACTTCTTCACTGGAGTAGCAATAACTCAATGTACTATACTTTTTCACTGGAGTAGCAATAACTCGACGTACTAGAATTTTTCACTGGAGTAGCCCTCTGCGTACCAAAATTTTTCACTGGAGTAGCCCTCTGCGTTCCAAAATTTTTCACTAGAGTAGCAGTAACTCAATGTACTGGACTTTTTCATTGGAGTATCCCTCTACGCACCATACATTTTCACTGGAGTAGCAATAACTCAACATACCATACTTTTTCATTGGGGTAGTCGTACACATCATCCTGACTGGTGCCACAATCAGTGCCCGATCATGAACCATCTGCTATCCATTGCCACATGATGATGTTGCTTCCTTGGAATCACATATGTAACTCATCACTCTCTCTTACTAGGGACATCCTTCTGGACCACACCAAGCTTGTCTTTGAAGTACAGAAACTTCACTCTCGACAGAGGCTTGGTCAACACGTTTTCTATTTTCTCATCTGTAGCGACATACTGGAGCTTTACTACTCCCTTCTATACCATGTATATGATATAATGGTACCTGATCTCGATGTGCTTGGACTTGTCATGAAACACTGAGTTCTTCAAAAAATTCACACAATTTTGGTTGTCGCACGAAATATAAGTCGCCTCTAACTTGAGATCAAACACTCCTACAAGCAGCTTCCAAAGCCTCACTTCTTCACTGCTACAACATGATATCACTCTTGATCCCAAACTAAAACAACATCCATATGTACTCTTCGGTCTTCCATACAACCAACCCAATCTGAATCAGTATCTGAAGCATACTTGAGTCCATAATCAATTGTACCCTTCAGGTACCTCATCACATGTTTCGCTGCTATCAAGTGAACACGTCTCGACTCAACCATATACTGACTAAATGTGTTCATTGCAAAAAATATATCTATCCTTGTGTTTGTTAAGTACATCAACGAACTAATCATATATCCATACATGGTAGCATCCACTGTCTCTGAATATGTATCACTCAATAAATTTTGATTCATCACCGTAAGTGTAGGCATGGATTTACAGTCCATCATTCCAAATTTCTTCAGAATCTCTACAACATATTTTCCTTGGCACAGGAAAATATCATCCGGTTTCTGCCACACCTCTAGACCCAAGAAATAATCCATCATACCCAGGTCTTTCATCTCAAACTATGATGAAATATTTCTCTTGCTATCAGTGATGATCTTCTCGTCTCCTGTTAGAAAGAAGTCATCCACATATAATAGTAGTATCACTGGTCCACCATCCACAACCTTGAAGTACATGTTGAAATTTTCTTTCTCTTGGTAAATCCCAAGCTCATCAGGAAACTGTCTCATCTAGCATATCATGCCCTGGGTTCCTACTTAGGACCGTACAAATCCTTCTTCAATATGCAGACATGAGACTCCTTCTCATGTAACTTATGGCTGCTCTATGTACACTTCTTCTGGCTATTAGAGCAAGTTTCTCGTCTTAATATTCTCCCTCTTGCTGGGAGAATCCTCTGGCCACTAATCAAGATTTTTACATATCTATACTATTATTTGCAACGTGCTTGATCTTGCATATCAACTTGGAAGTCACCACTGATTTCCATTCTAGTATCGAAACCAAGGAAAAGATATATACCCTAGTCCTTCTGACCTTCTTCCTCCTCTATCACTGTAGCAAAGTATATTGAAGCAAGGGAATCTTCCTAGAAGATTTCATATCTCCTCGAAGACTCTGAAGATTCGATCTAGCCTCCTCAACTCATGGTACCTATCTGTCAGTCCTGGAAGACGTCTCTCTCTCCCATATGAATATGATGAGGAATTCTTTCTGAATGAAAGTCTCTAAGCCACTGTCTCTCTTTGAGATCAGGCTCACTCTGAGTCTCCATGTTCCCTCTAAAGATTGAATCCTTTGGAGTCTATATAATCTTCAGATCCATCTGTTCCCTCTGTATGTGATGATTTCCTCTGAAGTCTCTTATGAACAGTTCTGGGGAGGCTGATCCTCCCTATTGGATCATGAGAGATGAATACCTCTGAACTCTAGATCCTTTTGATATGGTACTTGGTGGGGCCACCTTCCTCACCACTGGTGGAGCCATATGCTCCTCATGATATGGATCATCAATGCTATATATATTTGCATCCTACAAAGTGTCACTAGACCATGTTGGTATCTTCTTGGTTACTACAACGATTCTGGGTAGTCCCTTCTAGCTATACTAACTATTCCTAATATGAAGAGTGTTCAACTGCATTAGAGGGATTTTCTCATTCATATTTGGAGCCTTCTTCTCCTTGCAATTGATCTCCATATGAGATACTCAGTATCTCACAAAAGTACTCTTCTTCGTCCTCTTTTTCTTTGGTATGCGGTCGAGTATACAACTTCTTATCTGGGTAGTTTTCTCCATGTATTAAACTAGAGACCATATAATATGTTGCCTCCTGCAACTATCACTATAGATCCCCTCAGATTTATCACCCGTGACCTACCTGGAACAAGACCAACAACAAGGGAAAACAATAAACAAGAATAATACTCTTATAATAATAATATAAACAATAACGAGAACAATCGTCACAATAGCTCCTTCTCAGAGCTATCACTTGTGACTTGCCTTGAACAAGAGCCAAAATAAAGATGCAATAATAATAAATAGGAACAACACTCTTCCAGTGTTGTGATCAATCATTCCTCCATAGTAGCCTCCATGGAAGTTATAAGATAGCCTGCTCGAGACAAGTGAAACAAGAGCAAAAGTATAATAGCATTTTCATAAGAACATATCTATGTTAACAAGAATAACATATAATTCATGGTAATAATCATATCATTGCCAAGGTGACCTGCCTGGAATAAAAACAAGAAGTATCTCCTAGAGGAGATGTTAGTTCATCTTGAAAACAAGTAAAATAAGCATTTATATCAATAATACTCACATGATACCAAGTATTCATTGTATCTAGTAGTAATAAGCCCTTTCAAATATTGTTGTCACAACTAGTAATTTAGCAATTATCAAACTTGATATGTGCAAATTGGAAACTTATCAATTTAATTAATCAAACATGGAACCTAGAGTCTTATCTTCAAGAACAAGTGTTGTTTCTTTTCTTCTGAGTCTCCTTCACTCAAGATGACAAGTATTCTCTCCAACATGTCCCTTGTACTAAGACAATATGATTTCTTGACATAAATATGAGTTAGGTAATATAAACTCAAAAATCTCAACCTTAATCAATCTAATACTTTTACTAGAGTCAACTTATAAATTTAACTTTGACCAAAGGTTAGTATGATAATTATAACTTCAATAGATCAAAATACAACTAGATGTTCATAAGATCATAGTAATGTCATAACAACTAGAGGCATATAAAAATAATCAAACATGGAGTGCGTTGTTCCTCTGAATGCACTGGATCTGAGATCCCTATGGATCTACAGTTTTTTCTTGGACAAAAGATCCCTTCTACTGCAAATACCCTTAAGATAATGATACAATTTAAACATATACAAGTACATACCTCTGGAAACAACGACAATTAATGACGAATCCAAAAACTTCAAATTGATCCAACTTGCAATTTGAAGATAGTTGGAGATGTGATAGGGTAAGGCGCACTAGGAAAACTAAAAATTAGTCCCAATACTGCACAAAAAATTTCACTGCAATTAGTGCTGCAACTGGAAACTGGCACCGCAACTGGTGTTTCAAATGACATTGCAATTGACACGAAGGAATTGGCATTGCAAACCTAGGGTTTTATGAGGAAACCCTAATTTCTCAGCTTCAGAAAATTGTAGATCTGATTCGGGGAAGAGATGTGCCCTACTTTGGAAACCTTCTTAGTGAGTTCAATAAGTGCTCAACGACCTTGACAATGGGGGAAACTGAGGATCTTCCTTCCAACGGTTAGACTATTATGAAGGAAACCAACTTTGATACCATGTTAAAATTTTGGTATTCTCATTTAACCATAGACAATATCACATCATTGTCACCCAACCGTAGGCATTCACTATGCCACCCTTGAGCACACTAACCTTTTTTTAGATAGAATGATTCCAGCAAGTCCACATTAGAACCAACAAATAAACCCTAGCCACAATAATGCTGCAACAACAACAAAATAACCATACAAAGATAACGTACCTTACACTAAGAGAAGCACAAGAGAGATACAAGAAATACTGCTACACCATTCCTCCAGACTTGCGCCCTCTCCAGCTGCAACTACATCTCTCCAAATTTGCACCCTGTTGCCACTGCAGCTCCTCCTTAGACTTGCACACTAGCTAAGTGAGTGAGTGTACAAATGAGCTAAGGATTCACCTTATAGATACTTATTTTTCCAATGAACTTTTCCCACAGGGTCGATCTGTCTTTTTTGGAAAATATAATTTAGTTTGATTTTTTCTGGCAGGGCTGACTTCTCTTTCTGGGTTTCTTATTTCTTTATTATTATTCTCCTTGGTCTAAATTATCTTCTAGGGTTTCCACACATCTGTTTAATGGTTCTCTTACTTCCAAAATATTCTAATCTAAGTACAAAGGTTACACTTGGAGGTTAATACCTCCCGCAACTACCAAAACATCAACATGTAGTGAATCCTATACCTCCAATGTTTTCTTAGTATTGAATTGATATGTTTAATCTTATTGGAATTTTCAGGACCTATAAAAGTTGCAAATCTCAAGCTTTCCAATGAATTTCATGAAGCTATTAATTCAAACATCTTTCGTTCAATCATTCCTCTATGTCTTTCTGAAGCATTGCCTTCTCTTTACTGCCTATCCTTCCCCACAATGATTGTCAAGTTATGTTTCATATTAATAAAAATCTACATGGTCATCCTTTAATTCAATTCCTCATAAAATTAAAAATAGTTATCATACTATCTATGTAAATGAATTATTATGATTCTTCCATTATAAATAGAGAAGTAACTTCCATGGAAAAACTTTGAGATGCATCCATCATGGATCATAGAAGATAATTCTGGATAAGAGAAAATGAGTCGGCTTCAATCTTATTTATTGTTTCCAGATTTATATTTATTGCCATTCCTTCTTTTAAATGTTTCCATGAATCACATGATAAGCATTGGCCACCTATTCCATTGCCCAAACACTTGAAGGCTACTATTTTAAAATGGTTTCCTTCGTAAGATTTCCAATGTTGGGGGTGGATTGTTGAGTAAAAGCTTTTTTATTACAGATGTCTTTGAAGAAGATCTCTTAGTAAGTCTTGGATAGTGAAGCCATGCTTTTTTGCCTACTTTACCATTTTGCACTTGGATTTTTTGGATATCCATTTCTATTCTAGAAGAAAATAAATTAAATAAATTACACTCTCAATGTGCTAATGCACTTACAATTTGAAGCAGAGAGAGGAAAACTAGTGCTTCCTTCCATCTACAGATCCATAAGATCTTCTATTCTTCTCAAATTCATCCTAAACAAAAAAGTGTCCACAAAAACTCCTTGGAAAAAAGTATTGTATCCTTCAGCTATACAACGAGAAAGTATATCATATGTTCATACATGTCTAAAAGCAAATAAAAGTATGAAAAATCTTCATAATTATGCAACTTTCAGAATTATTTTGCACTTTGTTATCAATTTTTTTATCGTTATAATTATTATTAGGAAGTGCTTAGAGAAATGTACTGATGGTCTCAATGCTTTACCCCAAATGCGAACTTAATTGGGTTTAGGTGCCATAACTATTCCACTCAAGTCGCCAAGGAGTTTCACTCGACCTCATCACTTTGAGACTCATGCCATTTGAGCAAACCATAGAAAGAATGAAACCCTCACTGATGTCTTATAATCTGTGAACTTCGTCTATGAACCAAGTCTTGATGCAAATACAATTGTATTTTTAATAATAGTCACCAATCTATTAGTGATTTTTCTCATCTCTCTTGATCCATAGATTTCAAATTTCTAGTTTGAATTTTGATGACAATCCTTTTTATTTTTTATTTTTGAATGGTTCTCTTTATTTTCAAGGAACCAGTGATGTCACTAGGGAAAGTGCATTCAAAACACAACACATTGAATTCTATGCATGATAATGCTTAACTGTATAAAGTGTTGTTTTCATGATAATGTAAATTGTTATATTTGTCCCATTCTCTGGGAAGGAAAACTTTGTCCTTCATGGCATAGACCTGAAGCTCAGGTAAGAACCGAGGGAATAATAGTAACTATGTTATTTACCTCAAGTAGTTGTGAGAACCCTTAACACTATTCTGGGTCTTGTAGCATGAACATCTATAGGGCATCCTTCCCCTCATGTAGTCATCTCAATAAAGGAAATACATTGCACCACTTGTATATGTGTGTTGATTTCAAACCTTCTTGAATAATATAAGGCACGCACAATGTTGAACAATTATTAAATAGAACAAATGCCAAAGTTGTAAGAAGATCGATCGATCGATCTAATTATTCTTCTATTATCGATTAATAATAAGTTATTCTATGTTAACTTATATATCACTCATAAGCTATTCTATGTTAACTTATATATCGCTCATAGTGGGTGATTACTTTTTTTTAAGAATTAATAATAAACAAGGTAAGATGGAACAACACAATAGTCTATCTTGCTTCGACTATTAACAAGGCTACATGGTAGCAAATACCTACCTACATAAGTATGAAAACAAAGTGAGATGTTTAACATCATGAAAATAATGTAAGAGAGTAATTCATGGTAAGAAATTAAAATGTTTAGTCAAAGAATTCTATAGTGAAAAAAAAATACAACATACAAGATACAAATTCTACCCAATACTATCTGACAAAATTGAAAACAAAACCTATTACATTGATTTGTCTCACCGAAAAGGATTCACTTGACAATATAATAATCTATTGAGTGAACTATTTCACAAAATTGATAACAAAACCTACTACATTAATTTGTCTCGCCGCAAATGATTCACTTTGAACTTATTATAAAGTAAATAAATTTGAACTATAGTTAATGATAAGCAGATATTGAGTTCTTGTTACAAAGCAAATAGATTTGAACTATATAATTGATGAAGGAAGACATTAAGACATTAAGTTCCACTTAAGACTCGTTTTAATAGTCTTATGTGGAGCACATACTTATGGTTGAATTATAACACTATCTATTATGGATTTTTACTTATGAAAAGTAAAAGCATGATATTAAATGTAGACTTGGTAAACCCTAAAACATCTCTCTCTATATATATATATAAAAGAGACATAAGTGAACACAATTTGTTAAATCAAGGCTAAGTATTAAATAGTGAGTTCAATAGTAAAGGCTAGGTATTAAATAGTCAATTCAATAGTAAATGTTCAATAATTCACTTTAATAAACATGACCCCTCATTAATTTTTCAAGATTGTTAAGTGATTAAGGTGAATAAGAAATCAATATTCACCTCAATAATAAACACAACACATATATGCAATGAAATTTCCACATTAATAAGTTGGTCTCATCTCTATAATCTGTCCCCAAACAATGTGAATAGTGGCAAGGTATGGCTATTTATTAGCCCAATCCATCTCGATAACAAGTAGCAAGGCATTGTTTAGAGCCTGTCAATAGTAGATTTGTTGTGCGGAAGTCATCTTAAACAATTAAAAAAAAAAAAAAACTATTTCAACTATTTAATGACTGAAATCCCTGATTATTATTACTTTAAAGCTTTGTAATGAAATAGAGGGTTCTATTAAACAATTAAGTAGCTATGAATGATAGGATTAGTGTGTGCAACTTCCCACCATGAGCAACTTGCCACCACGTCTCTTCACTTTAGGTCGGTGAGCTCTCCTTCACGTGGAAGTTACTTCACCTACCACCACCAAAACCTATGACATGTTCTTCCTCTTCCTAGGTGGCTTCAATGTTGTGCCCACTCTTGCTTAAATGAATCCACTTGTGTCTTCAATGTCTAAATTGTTGTGCCCAATCTTGCTTAAATTAATCCACTTCTTTCCTTGACTACTGTATGTGATGTATGTGCACGGAATTTATTAATATATAATCACTGCATGCCATATATATATATATATATATATATACTCACTGCTCTATGTGAACGATATTTATTAATATATACTCAGTGCACGACATTTATTAATATATACTCACTGCTTTATGTGAATGATATTTATTAATATATACTCAGTGCACCCATATTTATTAATTTAGTAGTCTAAACGTTATAATTTTTAATTGATTTTTTTGTAATTTTTTTGTTTGATTTTTTTTAGAAAATTTTGATGAATGGTTGGATTTGTAGATTTGAGTGGTTAAGTTTGTATAATTTGAGTGTCACAGAGATTTTTCAAAAGACTGAATCTATTTATGCATTCAGAAATACAATTTAAACAACAAAAAATATTTTTTTTTCCCAAATTTACATCACTAGATTCGGCCAAAAAAAACCCAAAAATAAAACTTTTAGCTAACACCTTTATTAATATATAGTATCGCTGTATATGCACTATATTTATTAATATGAACTCACATGTACGATAGTCAAAACTAAATGGCCTTACCAAACACTATGATAGCTTTTATTCTGGAGTATGAGAGTGTGGACATAACGTTTGATAATAACCCTAGTGAGGAAGTTTTTTTTAACTACATTTTCTTTAACTTTAAACTAACTTCAAGAAGTTGTGGAGATGATAATAATTTTTTTATGTATTGATTGCTGAAAAATAATAAAAATAAATCTTAAAGAAATCTTTGATTAATGTTATGGTGAGAGAAATCTTCCGTATCCATCCCAAAAGATTTTTTAATCAATGTTTTGAATCAGGTCAGGCTTAATGAATGAGGAAAATCTGATTTAAAATGACAATTAAGTCACAGTCTAAACATTCTATATTTGGATATTTTTTGGTAATATTATTAGTTTAATTTTACTTGAAATCTGATGAGAAATTGTTGGATCTCCAAATTTGAGTGGTTATGTCTATATAATTTGAGTCCCTTAAAGGTTTTTCAACTTATTGAACCCATTTCCTAAAAATACCAAAACCTAAAATGTTTAGAGAAAGTCCATAATTAATAAGAATAACCAAAAGGTATTAAGAATTATATCAAAGAAAGAATAATAAAGTATATTAAATAAAGGAATATATATATATTAAGATAAATATATAAATAAAGGAA
>ML842072.1:43576-58421 GCA_009831015.1 Picea engelmannii
CATATTTTAAATGGATATGCCATGATTTCTTATTTTCAATCAAAACCTTTTTTATCACAGTAATTAGACTTTTATTAGATGATTCAGCTAGACCATTGCCCTTTGGATAGTAAGTTGTGGAGTGTCCTAATATGATTTTATATTTTTGGCAGAATCTTACCATGGCCATTGACTTAAATTCTTGGGCATTATCAGTGACTATCTTTTGGGGACAGCCAAACCTGGATAAAATATTTTCTTCTAGGAAACTGATTACTACTGAGTCAATTGCATTTCTCATGGGAATAGCTTCCACCCATTTAGTGAAGTAGTCTGTAGTAGTTAGAATCCACTTGTGTTGTGCGCTGGAGTGTGGATGAATTTCTCCAATGAAATCAAGCCCCATTGTTGAAATGGAGCTTCAGTTTTAATCGAAACTAAAGGTAAAGTTGGGACTTTCTGTTTGCCTGTAAACAACTGACAAGGAGTACAAGTTCGGACTTTAGTGTTTACATCTGTGAATAATTTAGGCTAGTAATAGTAGGCTCTTAAGATTTTATAAGATGTTTCCCACCAAGCATGGTGTCCTCCGCACACTCCCACGTGGAATTCATCTATAACCCTTTCTGTTTCGGCCTCGAATAAGCAACTCAACAGGAAACCCAAGGGGTCTTTCTAACACAATTTACCATCTATGATAAAATATTTTACACTGTGTAACTTCAGTTTCTTAGTTTTAGATAGGGTTAACTCATTGGGACATCAAAGGGTCGGTAGGTAAGAAATGATATCATGATACCCGACTGAAGTAGAGAACTTGTCTTGAATCTCAGTTGTGGGTGCAGTGACGTCAAGCTCATCTGTTTCTAGAAATCCTTCATTCTCTTGCAGTTGATTTATCCCAAGTGCTTTTAGATTTGATTCGGCTAGCAATTTGGCCAAACCCTGTCCTTTGATAATTTTAGTTGGTTTGACTTCCAGGTCGAACTCCTGAATTTTATCCAGCCACCTGCCTCTTCCTTCGTCGCTATCTGGCTGCACCAATATATCTTTAATAGAACTTGAAGGCACATAAGCAATGATGTTTGAGTGCAATACCTAGGTTTTGAAAGCCTTGAGAGATTTTACCATTACATAAGCTTATTTTTCCAATATGTCATATTTCATCTCAACGTCTCTGAGACTTCTACTAAAAAATGCAATTGGTCGCTCAAAACCTTCCTCATTTTTCTGTAACAATACCACTGTGATTGTATGTTCAGAGGTAAAAGAAAAAATCAAAAACGTTTTTTGTGTAATCCGGTCTTGCCAGGACTAGTGCTTCGCTTATTACTTTATTGATACGTTGAAATGACGCTTTGTCTTCGTTTGTCCACCTCACTTCAATGTTCTTTTTAAGCATATCTGTAATCAATTTTACAATTTCGACAAAGTTAGGGATGAATCTTCTCAAGAAGTTTATTTTTCCTAAAAAAGACTGAATTTCTTTTACGTTTCTAGGAATATTTATGGTATATATTGCCTCGACCCTTTTGGGATCAATTTTGATTCCATCTCTAGACACAATATGACCCAAGAGTTTACCTTCTTGCATTGTGAAATGGGATTTCTTGGGATTAAGTGACAAACCAAATTTGTGACATCTCTCAAAAGTTTGTTTGAGGTGTGTTAGATGTTCTACATCATATTTAGAGAAAATAGTCAGGTCATCAAAATAGATAACGACGAACTTATCTCTTTTTCCCATGAAAACGATATCCATGGCTCGTTGGAAAGTTTCCCCTACACTCATTAAACCAAAAGGCATGTTGTCGTACATAAAGGTACCCCAAGGGGTAGTGAACGCAGTTTTTTCTTTGTCATCTTGATGTACTGCAATTTGATTGTAACCTAAAAAAAAATCAATCATAGACATTATGTTAGCTCCAAGTACTTTTTCTAAAACATGGTCCATCTTAGGTAATGGATAATTGTCCTTAAGTGATGATCAATTTAGGTTTCTAAAATCTACACATAGCCTAATCTCGCCATTTTTCTTTCTCACTGGGACTAAATTGGCTACCCACTCAGAATATCTCAGTGGGACAATGATTTTAGTGTCCAGGAGTTTTTTGACTTCTTTTTCTATTATCAGTAATAGGATAGGGTTAATCTATCTAAGTTTTTGCTTAAAATTTTTTACACCTGGTTTCAAAGGAATTTTATGTTCCATTATAGTAGTGTCATAAGTTCTCAATTCGTCATAAGACCAAGAGAAAACATCTTTATATTATCTAAGCAACTCAGCATACTTACTTTTTATTTCGAGAGATAGATATTTGGACAATTTCACCAACCTAGGTTTTTCTTTGGTACCTATATCGCAATCCTCAACCTCCTATGGATGAGGTTGTAAGGTAGAATTCAACGGGATGTCATCATGATTAAATAGCCTTTCTAAGGGGATCAAACCCTTAGGTATCTGATTATTTTTTAAAATACGCATCCGGTGGTTAGTGATTTTATCTTGAAACTCTTCGGGGTCTTTGCCTTCCTGCATGATCCAAATAGGGTCATTTTGGTTTTCTTGGTCGGCATGCGTTTCGGAAAAGTCATCTACTGTCTCTAAAAATTTCCAAAGTTGTTCATCTTCCTCAAAAACCTGCCAATGTTGTATGTTATTCGATATGGAAGGCCTATGTCTCATTAGTATATGGTATTTTAATTTGAAAGCAGTGGGAGGTGTGAACGTTGAAGCTGCTTTGGCTAATGTATCTACCTATTGATTTTATGCTCTTGGAATATAATGAACATTAACAGAGGAGAAAAAGTTTTATATTAGATCCCAAATGTAGTTTCGATAAGGCCTTAACCTAGGATGTTTGGCCTGGTATTGATGATTTACCTGTTTCACGATTAGCTCTGCATCACCAAAGACTTCCAATTTTTTAATTTTCATTCTCCTAGCATCTTCCAATACTAACACTAGGGCTTCATACTCGCATACATTGTTAGTGTGGTCAATGTTCCACTGTAATCTATAATAGAAAGGGATGACGAATTTGTCACCAGGTGCCACAAAAAGTACCCCAACTCCGGCCCCAAAATAAGATGAGGCACCATAAAAAAACATCTTCCAAACACCAGTGTTATATACATCCTATTTTATTTTCTCTTTTTCTTTTTTATTTTATGTACAACTTTCCTCTATACATACATCAATATCGTCATCGATAGATAAAATACAATTGCCTAGATCTTGATCAGTAGTATAAACAGGGTAGTTTTTTTGGTTATGTGGGTCACTTACCGTGAATGCTAACCTCATTTCTCTGTACAAATGCGTGAACTGTACTCCAAAGACCGGGATCGTGGCATACGTCATGTCGAGTTGGAGGGATCCTCTAAGTTTAGCACCCCAAGACCTGGATAAGAGCATATCGTACTTCAGGGGTATATCAGTGACGACCACATCCATTAGAACGCCTTTCGCAGGAATATGTGCAAGATTAACGACTAAATCTTTTATCATGCCTATACACTTAACTTTTCTTGAATCGAATGAATATAAATCTCCATAAGGTCTATTGATTTCAAGACCAAGTCTATCCATAATGGCTTTAGGCATTACATTGTGAGAGGCTCCAAAATCTAACATGAAATTATAGGGCAGGTGATCGTGCACAGTTAGAGTGATATAGAAAGGGGCAACGGTATATTTGGCACCTTTGAAATGTGGGTTGAAAATTATGTTAGGCTTTTCATATTCTAAATTTATAACACCGGCCTGACTTTCATTTTCTAAAAAACTGATTAAGTTGGCGATTTGTTTCCTGTAAATTGGATTTTTTGACAATTCGACAAGAGGTATAGGGATTTTGATTTTATTAATTTCATTTTCCAAATTAAAACTTCCTATCGTTTTGTCAATATCTATGGTTTGGGTTTCTAACCCCTTCTTTTTAGCTTTCCTTTGTTGTGAGGTTTTAGTTTCAATTACAGGGACCTCCGTTTTCTGCGCGTTTACAACTGATGTTTCCTCTAACTTTGTCTTGGTAGGCTGTGTGTCAGCGGTTTTAGTTCTTATAATATGTTTTTCGGCGTTTTTTGAAACTGAATCGTCTGTTTCACCCCTTGGAAAAATATTTTTCACCAGGGGAGTTGCGAGGCTCTTGTTTCTAGGCCTTATATTGTACTATTGGTGGAGTTCGGACATTATATCGTCTACAATTCCCTGATAGGTTAAATATTCAATAATATCATTGTTTTTGTTATTTTCAGATCTATCTTTTGTAGTTGCAAATCTTTCATAATCTTGCCTCGTTAAAAAAGGTTGTAGGCAGTCATCACCAATATTATTAATGTCTTCTTCTAGCTCCTCAAAATCGTCCACATCTTCTCCTCCTATAAAGTTTTTTTTCTTTTAAAGGGGGTTTGGGTTTTTTGATCCTCATTCTTAATCTGTCTTGGTGGATTTTGAGGGTTAGGATGCCTTCTGAAATCCTTTCTGGGAAAATTCTCATTCTTCGATTGATATAGTTCCATTCTTGAGATCTTATTTGACAACTCCTTGAGTATTCTTGCCATGTCATCCATTTTGTCTTCTGAAGATCTTCCTGATCCAGATGGTCCCCCTTGATCTTTATATCTTCTGGTTTCTTTGTTTCCATTTTCAAATTTGATTTTCAACTTTCCTGATGCCATCATGTTTGACTCAATTTCTAAGGCATCATCTTGCATCTCGGTGAGGTCTACCGATCTCCTCTCCCTCAATAACAGGGAGAAATCAGGGTCGAAATATCCAGTGAAGGTTACTTTCGCTGCAGGTTGGTAGGGTTTCACCTCAGCTGGAATTTTATTATACAATTTATTGAACCTCTAGGTGAACTTGAGGACTGGTTCAAAGTGTTTCTTTCTTAGAGCCCCAAATCCAGTTAGATAATAGAGATGGTCTTTACTTTCCCCCCACTGTCTAATAAAATCATTTTCAAGTTCCTCATATGACGGTATGGATCCTGCTGCTAGACCTCGAAATCAAGTTCTTACCTGGCCTTCAAAATTTTGAACCAAGAGTCTGGAGTAGACATCTTCATGTTCGAGTCCAAGGATATTGGTGAATTGGTCAAATAAATTGGTGTGTTCGACTGCAGTCAAATCACCTTCTCCTATGAATTTCAGAAGATTCTTCATGTAGTTTTCAGGTAAGTCATGGAGGGGGACTGGGAGGACTAAAGGAGCATATATAGCAGCCACCTTTGCAAAGATTCGAGAGGGTGGTATTTGGCCTCCTTCTCCTCCTCCTCCAACCCCACCTCCAACAGCACCTCCTCCGACCGCATCCATCGATGATTTAGAGGTTGTGGCTTGGAGATTATGAGGAAGGGTTTCAGGAAATTGGTTATCAAGGGATAGGAAACTTGAGGAAGGGGAACTAGGGAAAAGTGGACTAGTTTCCTCAGACTCACCGAGTTAACATAAAGGAGAATCAATAGGATTCATATCGAGAAAAATAGGATGATCATAGGAATTCTGAGAGATAGGAAAATGAACTTCGTGAAGTGAGGAAGTGTTAATCGAAGCAGGAAGTGATGCGAATATTTTACCTCTATTGGTGAAAGAAACGGTTTGGAAAATCTCAGTTTTAAAAGTAGGCGAGACCAAACCAGGCTCAAGGGTTGCAATCTTATTGGTAGGTAATCCCCCCCAAGGAGGTGGGGTATTCGATCCTTCAAAAATACCTCTAGTGTTCAAATCTGTAATTTTAAGTTGATAAAACTTATTTGTCGATGATAGAGTATGTTTAAGATATCTTCGTGATTTAAAAAAAAAAAAATGGATCAGGAACAGGCGAAGTTTGTTTGTCGTCTGGTTTTTTCCTGGTATTCTTTCAGTTAAAAGACAGTTTATTTATCATGGAGTCGCCAAGTGAAAGATAAAGGTATCCTTATAAGGTTTTCAATCTTTGTTCACTATCAAAGATAGAAAGTGTCAATGTCGTTCTTCCCAGGGAAAAAGATTCATTTCTTCGCTCCCCAGCAACGACGCCAAACAGATGTAGTTCCTGAGTTTATACTTGAAGCCTCTAAAGTATACTATCAAGGCAACCGAAAAGATAGAGAAATCTAAGGATAGGAAAATCAGTTATACAAAAAAGGGCTATGGTTGCTTCCTTAACTGTCTCTGTCTAGCTTCCCAATTTTCCTGGACAATAATATATCTTTCAATTATAACCCATGAACGTTCTAACTCAACTTGGTTATTTGTTGTTTGTAAGATGGTGTTAAATAAATTTAAGGCAATGCTCGTTTGATCTGATAATCTAGGATCGATATTGGGTTGCCTTGTAACTGGAACAGTCATGAGGGATAAAGACTGAAAGGATAAACTCTCATGTTTTCTTTTAAGGGTTTGCTATTTCTGCTTCAAAACATATAAGAAGAACTCCAAAACTTTGAACTAATAGTATGACGAAACTAAAGGTTGTTTCTGGTATCTGAGTTAAATTTTGAAAAGGGGATATGCATGAAATGAAAAGAAAACATAAAGTTGTCGAACAAGGTGAGGCATTAATTAAAAAGGAATCTCACTTTGTGATACAAGAAGAAAATAGTTAGAAAAATATCTTAATGAAGCATATAATATTGAAATCTAAAACATTTACAGGTATTGTATCTGTTGATAGCCGATACAAAGGAAAAGTTGTAAATGATTAAATTGCAAGAATAATTAATCACCACAGTAGAGGTTGTACTAAATTATAGTTAAGCATTCATCATAGAGATATATAAAATATATGAAACAACAAAGAAGCACATAACTCAAACTTGACCAGATCTGGAATCTTCAATTTGTATTTGTATTAATTCAAAATATCTTCAAATTCTTCCATACAATGTGCCCAGAAAAAGCCTATTTTCAGTCTCCTGAAATTATACTTATACCAGATCACCCACACATTGATGGTTGATGATTTCCTAACTCCTAGGGGCAAACGATTACAAAAATGAAAACCTCAATTGTTTTCATGATTATCTTTTATTCTCCTATTGTTGTATAATATAAGTTTTCAAAATGATACTTCATTGTTTTATTGAAGTGTCTCTTTCTTTCAACCCAATACATTCAATACATTTTTCAAGAAAGTGTACAAAATTTCTAGGAGGCTTTGGAAAATCCTTTGCTTCAAATAGATAAAATTTTCTCTAAATTTTTGGAATCCGGTCTTCAATCCCCTTACTAGCAAACTTAATTGATTGAAATTTAAGTTTGGCTTCACCAACCACCTGTCTATTACGGTAACATCCATTTCCTTTAACTGTGAAATTTCCATCTTAATTTCATTCAAACCCTCTTTGAAATTCAACTGGTGTCTTACAATGTTTATATGTCCTAATTTCCCAGTGCAATTGTCTCTTCCAATACCTAATGATCCCTTGTCCAACAAATCAAAGATTTCTTCGCAATCGTCTTTGATTTCTTTGTCTATTTTCTTGTTTTTTGTTATGTTGGTTTCCCACACTTTGAGCATGATATCGCCTTTGATCTGCTCTATGACAGAAAGATTTGGAATTTTCGATACTTCTTCATTTTTTGAACATACAACTTCCTTTTCGAAAGTGGCCCTTATTGCTTTAGCTTCTTTTTCTTTAAAAATAATATTATCAAGAGCATTGCTTACTTATTGAAAATAATTCTGAGTAATATCTACTTGGGAGATTACTCTCTGTTGCTCGGCTTCTATCCTCATATGTACTTCCAGTGACTAGTCCTGAAAAACTTTCAAATCTATAACCTGGCCTTTCATTGAATTCACTTTAGCCTGTAGTTGTCTTACTGATTCTTCTTGGTGAATAACCTGTATTTGGCTAGTCTACATCCTCTTATTCATCTCGTCTAGAAATGTCTTAAGCAATTGAATTTCTTGCTTGTCAGCATCTCTGGCCTTCTCTAGACCTTTATTTATTTCTTCTTTGATATTTTTCTCGGTATCTTTTAGTTGGTTTTGCAACTGGACTATTCTGTGGTTACTATGTTTCAACCTTGTTCTCATATTGTCAGCAGTGAATATATTTATCGTTGCCAGAGCTCCCATGGAGCCCACTACCTCTATAGCAAAATATGCCTCTTCCAAGTTTTTCCCATCTACCAGCACCCTGTGTTTCTTTACCATACCACCTTCTCTCATATACATCTCTTGCTTTAATACATAATTCCTCTTTTTACTGAAGAAGTAATCGGAGGGAGGTATTTCTTCTTTGGAGATAGGGTCGATGTCACTAGCATATATGACTTCTATCTGAGGGAGACCAAAAGTAGACTGTAAAGGGGTCAAGGAAGTGATGGGATTACCCAACTCTATGGATTTTATTTCCCCTATTATCTTGGGGGTATCAACATGAATAGTAGATGATGAAGGGGGGGTAGATTCACTGGACTCGGGAGGTATCCCAGAACTTCTTTTTGTTTCTGCTCCTGGATTCTCCGTATGTGGGATTTCTTTGTTTTGTGAAGATCCTTCAGCCCCCTGTGGATTTTCCTTGGTGTCTGCTTTATCCTGCGCTTTATGTCCGAAGCCTGGGGGAATGTTTTCTTGTTCTAGAGGAGGTGTTGTTGCTTCACCCTGCAATACCTTGAGAAAACCACTTTGTTTATGTCTCTGGAAGGTTAGAAGACTGGTTTGAAAGTTGGATGGTAATGTCTGTACCCTGTCTAACACCTCCTCATAGGTTTTGACCCCTTTTAAAATTTCATCGCAAGGGGATTCCTCATGTTCAAACACTTTCATGCCACAGTGAGCCATGTGGCCTCCCACTGTTTGATAAGGGTCTTGTTTCTTATGTTCAAGATCCAACAACTTGACATCCTCTAGAGTTGCATCTTCAACCTTGGAATGACTCAGGTTGAGTAGAGAAAACCTTCCATTCTGTACAGGAAAGACTAGCCAAAACTTATTTTGAGTTGTCTTCGGTTCTATCCCAATACCACCTGTTATTATTTGATGAGATACCTCCCTACACACCAGTCTATCAGGGAGGAATTTCGAAAGCGCATGAGGAGGGATAGAACATCCGAAAACCCTGATATATGAGAAATTCTCCGCAATAAACCAATCGACAACTGCCTTGAGGTTTTCTATGACCGACTCTGAAATACCGTGGGGGGGGGTGCATAGTCATATAGAATATGATGCACCGGTATCACCATGAAATGACAAACTTCGTAAAAATAATCCTTAGCATTTTCTTCCCACAGCTTAGAATGATATTCATGAATAGGTTAAGTGCAGGTTGGGTTCCAACTCCAATTCATCAAAGGGAAAGGATTTGTGAAACATATAGCGTCCATGATATATGCCAACATGTAAAAGGCTATTGGTTGGCCACTCGATCTCGTGGTTTGATACTCCATTACCTCCTTAGCTAGGTTATCTGATAGAATTTTGTTCCAATTGAAGCTATAGCCTTCGGCTACTTCATGTAAAAGGGGTACCCATTATGCAGGGAAATGGGTAGGACTTTTCTTCCTGAAAAATCTACATAGAATCATGGCCACATAGACCATGTACTCATTCAATGAGGGTGTGGAATAAATATTATGGGTATCGGCCCTAAATTTTGTTGGGTGTCTCCACCAATCTTTGATTATGTCGGGGTATGTTTGATCTGCCTCTGTGCATTCTTTCCTTTGAAATTCACTTACAAACTCTTTATTATAAATGTACTTAGAATTGGGATACAGTTTGTACATTACTTGTATATGATCCGGTCTAAAAGAGTCGATGATGACCCCTTGGTTGTCCAAAATGCTTCTCGTCTGCATGTCTGTCCTCTCTAAATCCCAACTGATCATATCATTGTATGTCATGAGTCATGGGCGCGTGGCTACTTTGTGAAGTTTGGACTCTGCTATGTCCCGGAGTTTGTTTTTAGAATCATCGAGAAAATTCTTGATTTCGTAGTCCAAGGTTTCGAAAATTTGCCTCCATGATTTGATGGAATCAATGGCATGTGTTGTAGTATCAGACACGACATCTCCTTCTGGGCTCGAGCTTTCAACTGCTTCTTCACCTTTCTTAGGTGCCTTTCTAGTTGCCATAATGTTCGCATTTAGACTGAAAACTTGTTTGCAAAGGAAAAATATATAAGCCCGGATAAATGCAACTCACTCCTGCTTGTAAAAACAAGAATGAAAATCAAACTATTGAACGTTTAATAGCCTTTATCTTGTATTATGAGCGTATTGTTACAGGTGATAAGGAATTAATGTTTTAATGATGAAGATACGCCTTCACATGAAAAATATCTCCATTTGTCCATTATTAATACTGTCTCATATCGGCGATTTCAAACTGGAGTTTCGAAAGGACTGCTTTCAACAAATCCCGAAATGTGAAACGTGAAAAGTAGTTTAGTCATTATTAATCTCGTTTTAAGCTAACTTAATTTTTTTTTAAACTTTGTTAAAAATTCACGATTTCGCATTTCGGAATTTCAGGGATCCTATACCCAAGAGGTATGTCATAAGCAAACCCCGAATCAAGAAATCGCGATGGGATTAATTGAGGTTAGTGATTAATTGAGGTTAGTGATTAATTACTTGTTTTCAGAAATTTGACACAGTTAATCACTTTGAAATGAAACATTTTGAAATCACTTTGACACAGGAAAACCCGAATTGCAAAGTATTAATGAATCATTGATCGTGTTTAAGAGTTTAATTAATCACGACTAAAAGATACTTTGTGAAATGCGTGTCGGGACTTATCGCACACACTTTTTCTTTTTTCTCTTTTATTACTTTAATATAAATCCTTTTCGGGATTTTGGCACTGGGACTCTGGAGTTGCTAACTAAAGATCATACCTAGAGAAAAGCCGAATCCCAAAACCCGAAAAAAATCGAAAGACTTTTGACTCTTTTTTAGGACTAAGGGCAACTCCAAGACTAAAAAAAGGCGAAGTTTCAGGTTAAAAGGGTAAAAAATTAAAATTCATGTCAACAGCAGGGAACCAAGTTGCACAGGAGATGATTTCCCAAGGTGGTCCAACAATCCAAACCACAGTTTCACCAATGGGTTATGTGTCAGTGTCAGGATAATTGCGGGGCAAAAAGCGAGTTACTCCAAATCATTGATGCGTGCCCTCGCAAATTGAAAGGCAGTAAGTGATGTGACATGTTAGGGCTCGAACATCGAAACTATGTATAGATGAAGTAGTTTGGGGTCGTCCATTGTCAAGGAGAGACAGGTGGTGAGAGATCCATGACTCTAGAAGTTTGTGGACAAGGAGGAGGTGAAATAGCCGAAGTAGATCATGACCATCGATCACCAAGAGGTATGTGTCAGCAAATCAGTAACTCCGGAGAAATCTGTTTGAGAGGTTTTTAGTTGAGATTTGAAACTCCCAAAGCGTAGAGAATCGGAGAGCCGAAGTAAATCTTGATCATCCGATCATCCGAAATATATCTCAGTCGCCAGATCATCTGGAGTAAATCTCAAGCGTCGGATCATCCAAGGTGAATCTGGTTCATCGAATCCAGAAGAGACGTGGTGTAAATCTATGGATTTCAGGTGAAGCTCCAAAGTAAACCTCAACCATCTGATTCAAGAGGACACATGGAAGAATCCTGTGTACTTTGAGGAGGTTGAAGTTTCACATTTCCGAAACCCAAAGACCCGAAAGGATCTCAGCCATTGATCTGTCGAGAGCCACACATCACCAGATCCAGGACTTCGGATAAAAGCCAGTGGGGCCAGATATGTTTTGAAGTTTGATATTTCCAAAGTCCAGAGTCCCGAAGAAATCGTAGTCGTTGATATGCGAGAGACACGCGTCAATAGATCGCGAGCTTCAAATAAAAACATTTCAAAAAAAAAAGTTGAGGTTTGAGATTTCCAAAGTCTAAAGACCCGAAGTAAGCCTCAATCGTTAGATTAAGGAGGACACGGGGTGCAGATCCGTGGACTCCAGGTGAAGACACGAAGTGAATCTTAGTCATCTGATCTAGAAGGACACATGGCGACAGATTGACCAATTCGAAATTCAGAGTTCGGGAGAATTGGAAGTGTGCTAGTGTGGAAAATATCGAAGTCCCGAAGCCTAAGAGTCGAAGTGATGAGGCACGATGACATCACCAGATGGTGATGTGGACCTCAAAATCTTCGAAGTGACGTGGCTTGTGAACGTCATTGAGGATGATGTGGACACATGGCATGCATGCCACATGTTAGTAGGTTTTAAGCATATGGAGTATTGAAAAGTCAATTAGAACGTGACACGTGTCACCCGCCTGATTGAGCCACATGTCTGCTCCCATTATTTCACCATGTGGCGACAGATCGTGCAGTCTAGAGACTAGGCACTCCAGAGAGGAAATATGTGACAGGTTGCGTTGGGTCGAAAACTCCCAAAGGCCGGAAGGCCAAAGTACATATTGATCGTTGATTCCAGAGGACACGCATCGAAGGATCGTCAACTTCGGGTGAAAGCACTCTGGGAGAAAGTGCAAGAGGAAAGTTTGAAACTTATGAAGCTCGAAGAGTCGAAGCGATTCACATTCGTTGATCTATGTGAGGACACCCGTCAGCAGATCATGAACTCCAGATAAAAGCGTTCTAGGAGGAGGCAAGCGAGGAAAGTTGAGACTCCTGAAGCGCGAAGTCCCGAAGTGGATCTCAATCGTTGATCATGAAAGAGGACAAGGATTGTTGATCTGGTCCTGGCTGAAAGTTCCAAAGTCCTGAAACTCTAGACAAGTGTTTTTTCAACTAAGCGTTGGGTCATGGTCGTGGTCATATTCATATTGAGAGCTGAGGGAAGGAGGGCTAAGGGACAAATTGGTTGTCTTCGAGACAGAAAAGTGCTAAGGAAGGATTTAGCTGCGGTTTCTAGTCATGGTCACCTGGGAAGGTGGTTTGGAGGAAGCTCCTGCGCAGGATGAAATTCTTTGTCAGCCAAGGAGAAAAGGACACTGTTATTTTCGGAGAATGGGGATATGATCTGCATGAACAAAAAAAAAAAAGAGACTTGTAGCATGGTTTGGAAATTTTGTTTATCATATTCCTAATTCTAACAAAATGGTCACTTGCACATTTTTCACAATTAAGGGGCTTAAGCACATCATCTCAGGATGTATATTGAGGAAATGAAAGAAGGCGGAGGAGCCTCTAGTCATGATAAGAAGGCCGAAGGCCAGAATACCAGAGTTGGTAATGCAGAGACAGAGTCTAATGGACGCAAGGAAAAATGAGAGTAGGAAATGTTAATAGAGACGGTAAGAAGCTCAAAGATGGAAGTGCATAGCTACAATCAGACAACGAGAGACTAATGAGAGAGAAAAGTCAAATAAATGCTCGAGTGTTGCCGATCTTAAATTAGTTGTAGAGACAAACGAAGAAGGGATAAAACTCAAGACAAGAGGAAGAAGGCATGTGCCATGAAAGAAGGGATGATCGTGGAAGAGTTGGTTATTCTGGAAGTGCCAACAGAGCTCGTGGACACCACTCACCTCCTTACTTAGAAAGAAATTTTTATTCATCAGAAGATCCTATAAGTGGTCAAGAGGTGTTTCCTGTCAGACACCAAAGAAGGAAACAAGAGGTAGATAGTTTTCAAGGAGAGCTAAGGAATCTCAAGCCACCTTCCTTTGAGGGTGAAAGAGAAAGGGAAGATGATGTTGAAGCATGGTTGCTTGGGCTCCGGAGAAATTTTTAGTTGCATAACTATTCATCAAACCTGGAAGCCAGGATTGCCACCTACCATTTACATGGGAAAGTTGCAATGTGGTGGGACCAACTGAAGCAAGTGGAACATGTTAATGAAAGTAGGATCACTTGGAAGAAGTTCAAGAAGTACTTCCAGAAGGAGTACCTCTCAGATAATTTCTATGACAAGAAAATGTAGGAGTTCTTTGAACTCCAATTGGGAAGCATGACTATGGCAGAGTACGAGAAGAAGTTCTTGGGATTGTTAAAGTATGGCAGGTTCATTGATGATGAGAAAGTGAACATACAGAGATTTCTAAGTGTATTTCCATCATTTTATAAGGAAAATATCAAGTGTGATGAACCCAAGACCTTTATTGAGGCCATAAGGAAGGATAAATACTTGTATGAGCAAGGCTAGGGAAGAGAATCCCTGCAGAAATCTTGGAAGGAAAAGAAAAATGTGAAGTCCGATCAGAGGAGGTAAAGATTCAAACCTCCCTTTAGTAGGAATGAGCCTAATAGAAATCATCAAGATTAGTATGCTAAGGGATATTTCAGCCTTACAGCTGAAAAGATGTTTTAGAAAAGGATGTCAACTATGTGTAGCTCATGTGGAAGAGCCAGATAATACAAAGGGGCCAAGCCTTGAAGATTTCTTGGTGCTTCAGGAATTTGAAGATGTATTCCAAGACATACCCTGATTGCCACCAAGAAGGGAGATATATTTCTTAATTGACTTAGTGCCAAGAGTTTCCCGGTGTCAAAAACACCTTACAGAATGAGCACACCAGAGTTAAAATAATTACAAATGTAGTTGGAGAAATTGTTGAAGAAAGGGTACATACATCCAAGTGTTTCACCTTGGGGAGCACCATTAATTTTTTTCAAAAAGAAGGATGGAACCTTGAGGCTGTGTATTGACTTCCGGCAGCTGAACAAGTACACTATAAAGAAAAAGTATCCTCTACCTCAAATTGATGACCTCTTTGATCAGCTAAGGGGAGCAAAGTTATTCTCAAAGATTAACCTGAGGGCAGGATACCATCAGGTAAGAATCAAGGAAGAAGACATTCATAAGATGGCATTTAGGACCATGTATGGGCATTATGAATTTGTAGTGGTGCCATTTGGACTAACCAATGCACCAGTTGTCTTCGTGTGCTTAATGAATGGCATATTCAGA
>ML842072.1:62713-73270 GCA_009831015.1 Picea engelmannii
CGAAGCAAGGGTGAAGACATCCAAAAAAATGCCTTCAGGACGAGATATGGTCACTATGAGTTTGTGGTAGTACCATTTGAATTGACCAATTCCCCTACCACTTTTATGTGCTTGATGAACAATGTGCTCAGCAAATTCCTAGACAAATTTGTATTGGTTTTTATTGATGATATATTAATTTACTCCAAGAATAGAGAGGAACATGAGGAACATCTTAGACTTGTGCTTCAAGTTCTAGGAGAACATCAGCTCTATGCCAAATTTAGCAAGTGCGACTTTTTCCAAAAGAAAATACATTACTTGGGCCATGTCATATATGAAGAGGGAGTAACAGTAGACCTTGACAAGATCAGGTCTATCATGGAATGGCCTACCCCAAAGGACATTTCAGATATCAAATCCTTTATGGGCTTAGCAGGATACTATAGGAGATTTATAAAAGGATTCTCCAAGATTGGTTGTCCAATCAATGCCCTCCAGAAGAAGGGAGTTAAATTCCTTTGGACCCCAAAATCCGAAGAAAGGTTTCAGTCCCTAAAACATCTACTAACCCATGCACCTGTGTTGAAGATCGCCAATCTCGAAGCTGACTTCCTAGTGTGCACAGATGCCTGTAAGGAAGGGCTTGAAGGAGTCCTTATGCAAGGAGGAAGTGTAGTCTGTTATGAATCCCAAAAATTGAATGAGCATGAAGTCAACTATGTGACCCATGATTTAGAGTTGGATGCCATAGTGCACGCCTTAAAAATGTGGAGGCATTACCTCCTGGGAGGAAATTTGTACTTATGATAAACCACTGTGGATTGGGACATCTGTTTGACCAACCAAAACTCAATTCCAGACAATCTAGGTGGATGGCCCTCCTTAGCGAGTTTGATTTTGAAATCAAACATGTTAAAGGAAAGGAAAATAAGGTGGTCGATGCCCTTGCAGAAGTATGGAAACAATTCACCTGGAAGCAGTAAGCACCTGCGAGATGAATGTCAAAGAAAGAGTCAGAAATGCACAAGAAACAAACACATTCTTCTAGACAATGAACTCGTACATGGAGAAAGAACCCACAGGGATAAAGTATGAAGGCTACCAGATGATAGATGGAGGTTTGATAACTTACAGAAACAGATTGTATATTCCATATTGTGATGACTTGAAGAGGTTCATAATGGATGAACTACATAAAAGACCGTATACTGGTCATCCAGGATACCAGAAGATGATCATGGCCACTAGGAAACAATTCTATTGGCCTGGATTGAAGAAAGACATAATTGAGTACTTAGCCAAATGCATAGAATGCCAATAGGTTAAAGCATAACACTGACACCCAACATGATTATTACAACCTCTACCAATCCCATAATGGAAATGGGAAACCATCTCCATGAATTTCATCACCAGATTACCAACCTCGACCAAATAGAATGATGCCATCATGGTAGTGGTGTATAAATTGAGAAAGTACGCTCATTTTATCCCCGTCAAGTCAACTTGCAAGGCAATAGACATCACCAACGTATTCATGAAGGAGATATTCATACTACATGGTATGCCTAAAGAGATCGTGTTTGACAAAGACACGAAATTTACTTCCAACTTTTGGAAATCCTTGATGGTTGGTCTGGAGACCAAATTACTATTTAGCATAGCCTATCATCCTCAAACTAATGGACAGACGGAAAGAGTGAACCAAATAGTAGAAGACATGCTAAGGATGCATGTAATGCATCAACCCAAAAAGTGGGAAGATTACCTGCCACTGGTGGAATTCTCCTACAACAACGACTACCAAGAATCCCTGAAGATGAGTCCTTTCGAAGTCCTCTACGGTAGGCCGTCCAAAAATCCAGTCAGTTGGAGTAATACCGTAAAAAAAATTACTATTGGACCCGACATGTTGAAAGAAATGGAACAACAAGTGATTCAGATAAAACAAAATCTAAAGGTCACTCAGAACAGATAGAAAAGTTACGCTGACCGAAAGAGAACTCCAAGAGAATTCAAGACGGGAAACCACGTATATCTCAGAGTTAGGCCTAGGAAGAGTTCCCTGAGGATGGGAGCTTATGACAAGTTGGCACCTCGGTATTGTGGACCCTTTGAAATTCTAGATAGAGTGGGACCTTTAGCCTATAGGCTAGCACTTCCTCCCACAATAAAAGCACATAATGTTTTCCATGTTTCACTATTGAAGAAATATATACATGATTCTAATCATATAGTTCACTAGTCTGTGATCCAGGTGGAACTGGAGGGAGAATTCCTGCTAGAACCTCAATGCATATTGGACAGAGAGGAAACCCCACTCAGGAACCGAACCATTGCACAGGTCAAGGTGCAGTGGAAACATTTTGGCCCAGATGAGGCTACATGGGAAATGGAAGATGCCATGAAACAGACATATCCGATTTTGTTTACTTCTGTACATACACATCGTATTGATAGATAGAACATCGAGGAAGATGTTCCTTTAAGGGGGAGGGAATTGTAACACCCTGTTTCCCCTAGTCTATAAAAATAACTATGTTGGCCAAGAACTATGGCAAACTCAAAGATGTGAATGTTTGATTTGACGGACCTTTGTATAAAAGGTCGATGAATGTAAATTATGTTGTGATTATGTGTTGCATGACTGTTGGGAGGGGGTATGTGCTAAAAGAGACCACGATGGCTAATGAGAGGTGGTGGAAGGGACCTGGAATGGTTGCGTTAACTTCCACCGAACCAATACCGTACTATTTTTTACTTGCTCAAAGACCAAAGAAACTCTTTGACCCTGGAATGAATTACCCGCTAGGATGGTAGGTGGGAAGGCTCCTCAAGAGTTAACGAGGGTATGGGGGAAAAATTCCCATTTGTAGAATCTCTTAGACCTGACCACGGATGGGGGAATTCACGCCACACACAATCTTGCAGAAAAAGGAAAGAAAGGAAGTGTGGGGGAACAAAGAGAAGAGAACACGTGCGACAAGGATCGTGGAAGAAAAACCGGAGGAACTCTAGAAATACGAGAGAATTATGAACAGAGGAGAAGGAGAGTAACCTTCGTCCTTGACTTCTGTTGAGCTGGAAGTAGGAGACTGAATCTTAAAGCATCGTGTTCTAGCTCGGGGGTGGCTAGTGGTAAATCTGTCTAGAGTCACTGAGCCTACAGTTGGGTGGAAATGAGCACCCCTCTCAGTAGTCGCGTCACGTCTAGTGTTTCTGATAAGTGTTATGTCTTGTATATTGAATTGAATATCATAAACGCATGCTCATGTTTATACACTCATAAATGGTTTCTGTATAGAAGTGTTTTCCTTGTGTTTTGATTGGAAATAATGGATGCATGCTTATACTTATATGACCATAATCGGTTTATGTATAGAATGAATAAGTTCAAAATACGATTCTGTTCCCTTGATATTTGTCCCATCTACTTGACTCATGCTATGTCCTGGTTTGATTTCCCGAAGGCACCTCCTCCCGGGAAGTTTCCTCGCATTCTAGAGCTGGAGTGAGTTCCTTGAAAAGACTACCATTATAGTAAACCCACGAGTTTACTTTATGCCTGTCACAAAGTTCATAGCTCGGCGAATTAGGAAGGCTTTTCATTCAGGTCACCAAGCCTAGGGATAATTACCCAAGAGCCCTCTGAAGGATCATGTGATTTGAGTCTAGAAACATTGTACAAGAAAGAGTAGTTCTCTCAGGTTTCAAAGTCATGGGAGTTCGAAGCTCCGAGAGGTTGAATCTCGTGATTCAAGATCAGAAAGGACAGCGAGTCCATTTATCGAAAGAGAATACCCCATCATTTGGTAGATAAACGGTTGGAATCCTTTTGGAAATACCCCAGATCGGTCAAGACCGACGGATCTAGAGGAGGAGCGCAGGCGTTAACACCTTGACCCCTTCAGCCTTCGCAAGTAGCGATGGGATCCAGGACCGTAGATCTAAGGATCTGTCAACGATCTATTGACCGTCGATCTTAACCTTTTCATAGGCAGGAGAGTGGACTTGAAAAATATCCTGAAAGTCCCAAAGTATTCAGAACCATCCATCGGCACAGGATATGTGGCAGTTGGGTATCATTTCGTTGACTCACGACTTGGAGTGGTCAAAGGGTAGGACTGCACGAACTCACGATTCACAAAATTGTGACGTGATCGTGGTCGATTGATCCATGAGTGATCTAGACCATCGATTTAGCGTGAATAAGTTTCGGCATTTCGACACTCGAGAAACCAAAGGGCAAGACCCCTCGTTTTTGCCAGTCGCGAAATCCCGGTATATGAAACCCCAAATCGGTTTAGCGTGAATAAGTTTCGGCGTTTCAGCACCTGAAAAACCAAAGGGCAAGACCCCTCGTCTTTTCAAGTCGTGAAATACCGGTATACGAAACCCCAACGCGCTCTGTGGATGAGCGCTAGGTCACAAGACAGGGTCATGTGGTAGAAGGAGGAGGTAGGCGCTAGCAGTTAATCAAGGGTCTAAACTCGAGAATTGACATTTTGGGTCCCAAAAGAATCTGGATTGTCGGATCAGGGGAGGCTCATGGCTGTTGATATCATACATAAATTCCCATATCGGGAATTCGAGGATCAGATTTTTGAAAGGTAAGGAAACTCTCTGTTGTGGATTTTAGCGAATCATGAAATCCCTAAGAGAGAAAGGAGTAGGACCCAATCCTTGGAGGAGGGTCATAAGGCCCCATAGAGTTGAGGGCTAATATCCATTGGGCCCCAAATGGGTTTTGGGGTTTCGGGACTCAAGAGGTAGAGTTTCATGGTCAACACAACTCCCAGAATCACGAAGAGAGAAACACTGAAAGGTTACATGTTAGCCCTGTTTCTGAGTGAGGATATTATCATTCTGAGTTTTTCCATTCGATCTTTCAAAAAACATTCATACTTTCACATATCACCTGATGGTTACTGGGCTTACCTTCCTTGCAATCGGAAGGTGACTCCTAGTGCTAACATTTTTGGCGCCGTTTCCAGGGAACGATTTGAAGACTTTTCCTCGGGATAGAACGACAATGCTTACTAGCTCTCAAGGTGTATTGGGACTTAGTATTTTGAAGATTGCATCTTGCACCTGGAAACTCCATTGATTTATCTCTGGCGCCTAAAGGCAGACATACGAGATCAAATCCATAGTTACCTTTGGTTCCACTTGAGGTTGACCCAGAGAAGATAACCAAGAAGGGAAAAGCTTTGAAAAAGGGTTTTTCTGCTGCTACTACAAGTGCTTCTGGTCAGTTGCTTGATTCCACTCTTGATACTCCAACTGTTTTATCAAGTAAGCTTCCTTATATTTTGCTGAAGTATCTAAAAAACTAGATTTTGAAGAGTTTCCTATTGAGTACTCTACCTTTGAAACTAAATTGAAAGAAGAAAACATTGATATATTCTCCTCCCCTGATAGTGAGAAGTGTTTCAGTCTTGATAGTTTTGAATATTTCCCTACGTTAGGTTTTGGTACACCTCTCTCTGTTAAAACTTTAGCTATCAAAGAAGTAGGAACTTCATCTTCTTCTCAGACCTTACCATCCTCTTCCAAGATTCCACCTGCTGTTGTGAATACTAAAATCCCCCCTTTATCCTTCTCTCCTCCTAATCTACACACAGCCAGACCTCCTTCTCCTGCTTGTTCACCTAGAATCCAAAATCAAATGGCAGTTGTTAACCCCCCTACAAATAGGATGGACGCCATAGTGGCTACAATATATTCTCCTCTAGTCTTGCCTCAACCAATGAATGATCTTCCCCGGGGAGATTATTTGAAATACATGCCCACATTTAAGGAGAAGAAGATATAACAGCTGAGGAACATCTTGTTTCTTTCTATAGCTATGTAGATAACCAAAATATTGAAAATGAAAATGTTTGGATGAGATTTTTTGTCCAAAGCCTTTTTGGTGAAGCTAGGAAGTGGTTTACGGTTCTGGCCCCTGGATCCATTATGGGTATTGAGGCATTGGATGAAGCCTTCTTGAGGCACTGGGGTGACAAAAAGGATTTTCTGTATTATATCACTGAATTTGGATATTTGAAAAGGAAAGAAGGAGAGTCCGTCTCTGAATTTTCTAAAAGGTTTAACAAAATGTACAAGAATATCCCCGATGAGATCAAACCCACCAAAACCATGGAAAAAATCACTTATGCCAGTGCTTTTGACTCCAAGTTTTTCCTTCTATTGAGAGAGAGAATGTCACCTTCCTTAGTTCAGATGCAGGATGCTACCTTAGAGGTATAATCCAACATAATTGCTTCAGATAAGCTCAGGGGAGAATCTGACAGAGATAGGAGGAAAAATAGAGATGAAGCTTCCACTTCTGACTCTCCTATTGTTCATTCACAAGTAGATGAGTTGACCAAATTAGTAAAGTCCCTTTCTACTGAGATCGAGAAGTTAAAATCAAAAGAAAGACAACCATATAGAAATGCTCAGAACACTGAAAATAGAGGTAATTTCCGGAGACCCAACAATGTTCCCCAAATCCTTCCTAGAGATCCCAGAAACAAAGAGAGAGATGATCAGAGGATTCAAGCTCCTTTTCAGAATAATCTAGTTGCTGATGAAGAAGAAGAGGAGGTAGAGGTTGATCTTGAGATTCACTGTTTAGGTGATTCATCCCCATCCCCACACCTGACTCAATCCTCTTATGAACAATCTTTAATGGATATTCAAATCAATGAGTTAAGCAAGGGAGAACAAACGAAGGAAAATGCTAGTAGATATAATCTAAGATCTAAGAAGAATGAAGGAAAAAGTGTTGCCCTTAATTAGCCTATTCAGAAAGAAAATTCTTCCAAGACTGTGATAGTGAGTAGCAAGGAAAAAGGTTCTCAAAACCCACAACTTTTGATTAGAAATCCTCCTCCTGAAACCAAATAGATTTTGAAGCCTTCCCCCTCCTTCAGTTTTGAGAATGAGATCCAGAAAATTAAGATCCTTGTACCATTTTTGGAATTGATAAAAAATGAAGAATTTAAAAAATATCTAACCAAAATGTTATAGCTCGATGCCTCTCCTAATTCCACTAATTCAATAAATCTGCAAGAGGAAAAACTAGCTGTGATTTTAGGGCCTTTGATAGAAGACAAAGATGTCTGATCCCCTCACTTCTATACTTCTCTCAATATCCATGACAAGGTGCTGCATAACTGTCTTTTGGATTCAGGGGCCTCCCATAATCTTATGCCAAAATCTGTTATGGATGAACTTGGACTGGAAATCACAAAAACCTATCATGACTTATATTCTTTTGAATCTAGGAAAGTAAAATTTCTGGGGGTCATTAAGGATATGGTTGTGACTCTATTTTAGATGCCCATGAAAAATATACTTATGGATGTTGTGGTGGCTGATGTTCCTCCCAAGTTTGGCATGCTCTTATCAAGGTCTTGCATAAAAAGACTTGGAGGAACCTTGCAGATGGATCTCGCATATGCAACAATCTCGGTGTTTGGTGGGGAGAATAGAAGACTTTACAGAGAATCCCAACTGGCTTACATTATTAGTGATGAAACAAACCCTGCTAATCATCTTGTTTTTTCTCTCGATACCGATTTGGGGTCCAACATTTTGCAGCTCATTGATGCTCTTGAAACTCCTATTGAAACAAGAAAAAAGTCTGCTACCTTGTCTGAAGAACCTCCTCTAACCAATTCTATTTGGAAGATGTTCTTTGATGGAGCCTCTTCTAAGGAAGGTGCTGGTGCTGGAGTGCTCTTTGTCTCACCAACTCAGGAAACCATATCTTTGTCATACAAACTAGAATTTGAAACTACCAACAATGTGGCAGAGTATGAAGCTCTCGTTTTGGGCTTGAGAGCTACAAAGGATACGGGGATTAAAAAATTGTCAGTATTTGGAGATGTTGAATTGATAGTCCATCAGACCAAAAATATTTTCCAAACTAAGCACCCTAGGCTTAGATCTTATAGAAATGAAGTATGGGACTTAGTGGATAATTTTTTCTCTGAGTATAACATCTCTTTTATTCCACAAGAAGAGAATTATGTGGCTGATTCTTTGGCTGTATCAACAAGCAATTTCAGGATACCCATACCGCCAAAAATCAAGTATGATGTAGAATTCAAATACAGGCCTTCTATATCAGACAATGTCAAATATTGGAAGGTGTTTGAAGATGATTTAGAAATTAAAAAATTTCTTGATTCTGTTGATGAATTTTCTGCATTACACTTTGATCAGGATATTGATTATGAAATTACTCCATATGCTGATGTTTTCCTTAATAGAATTGCTAATCATCATATTGTGCAATTGCCTAGCAACCATATTCCAAAAGGATTAGTTCCTTTGGAAAAATTATTTGATGAAAATGATGTGGTAGTAAAAGGGAAAGTGTCTACTGACGATGCTGATATAACTGAGTGCAATTTGGGAACAAAGAAGGATCCAAAATATGTCAAGTTGTCAAGCAGCCTCTCAAGAGAGCAGAGGGATGAATATGTCAAATTTTCAAAGGAGTTTGCTGATGTATTCGCATGGACTTACGAAGATATCCGAACTTATGACACAAACATTATAGAGCAAAAGATTCCATTAAAAGAAGAGACTAAGCCCTTTAGAAAAAAGTTGAGGCAAATCAATCCCATGTTACTGCCTGTCATGGAGAAGGAGGTAAAAAAGATTTTAGATGCAAAAATTATTGTTCCTTTGAGATATTCTGAATGGGTGGCTAATTTGGTTCCTGTGAGGAAAAAGAATGGAGAAATCAGACTCTGTGTCGATTTCCAAAATCTGAACAGAAGTTCTAAAAAGGATAATTACTTTTTGCCCAAGATGGAGCATATATTACAGAGGGTGACAGGTGCAACCTAGATGTCTGTGGTTGATGGTTTTTCTAGCTACAACTAGATTTCTGTTTTTCCAGAGGATAGAGAGAAGATGGTTTTTACCACTCCTTGGGGTACATTCATGTACGCCAAGATGCCCTTTGGTTTGATGAACGCAGGGGTGACCTTTCAACGAGCTATGGACATAACATTTATTGGAGACAAGGACAAGTTTGTTGTTATATACTTAGATGACATAACCATGTTCTCTCAATCTGATGAAGAGCACTGTGATCATTTAAGAAAGGTATTCTTAAAATGCAGAAAAATTGGCCACTCTTTGAATCTGAAAAAGTCATTGTTCGCCATGAAAGAAGGAAAATTATTGGGGCATATCATGTCAGCTGAGGGAGTGAGGATTGATTCTAGTAGGGTTGAATCCATGCTAACCTTAGCACTACCTAGATCTAAAAAGGAGGTTCAATCTTTTCTAGGAAAGGTTAATTTCTTGAGAAGGTTTGTGTCGAATTTTGTTGAGTTGCTCAAGTATATCATAGCCATGTTGAGGAAAGATAATGAAATCAAGTGGACTGCTGAGGCTCATAGTTCTTTTGATCAAATAAATAAAGCTTTGACAGAAGCCTCGATCCTAGTCAGCCCAGACTACTGCAAGGACTTTCTTATTTTTTCTTTTGCCTCTTTTGATACAATAGCAACAGTTTTGTTGCAGAAGAACTCTGAAGGCTTAGAGCAGCCCATTGCCTTTTTAAGCCGGGCTTTGAGAGATGCGGAATTAAAATATGACATTATGGATAAGCAAGCCTATGCACTAGTTAAATATCTTAAGTCCTTCAGAGTTTATGTGCTGCATTCAAGATTTATTTCTTATGTTCCATCAACTGCTGTAAAATAAATTCTTATTCAGCCTGATATTGACGCAAAACACAACAAATGGATTGCTAAGATCCTTGAATTTGATTTAGAAATCAGGCCTACCAAATTGGTCAAGGGCCAAGGTTTAGCCAAGCTATTGGCTGAATCAAATTGCTTAGCGTTGGGAGTAAATTTCATTGGCTCATGTTCAGAAAAGAAGCAGACTAAATAAAGCAATAGAGGTGCTCAAGCCAACCCTACATTGGCAAATTGCAGTTGGTACAAGGACATTATATTTTTCTTGCAGAATCTACAACCTCCAAGTGGTATGGAAAAGAACAAGGGGAGAGCATTAAAACTCAAATCGATAAAGTATTTCTTGGTTGATCAAATTTTGTATTGGAAGAATCCATTGGGAGTGCTATTGAGATGCCTAGACCCGCAAGAGACCCAAAGGATTATGTCTGATTTTCATGACAATTTGTGTGGGGGGAATCATTTTTGGAGGACTACGGCCTACAAGATTCTTAGGGCTCGGTATTTTTGGCCTAGTTTGTTCACAGATGTTTGTGTTAAGATCAAAGCATGTGTTAAATGTCAGAAATTTTCTGGGAAGCAACAACTTAAGTATTTGCCATTAAAGCTCGTAGCAGTTTCATGACCTTTTCAACAATGGGGCTTAGATTTTATTGGGGAAATTCATCCCGCTTCCAGTGGCCAACATATATGGATGTTGACTTCCACAGATTACTTCACGAAGTGGATAGAGGCTATCCCTACCAGGAATGCTTCTCACAAGGTGATCATTGGTTTCCTTGAAGACATTATAGCAAGGTTTGGCTATCCGAACAAAATTTTCACTGACAATGCTGCATCCTTCAAGGTTGAGCCATTGATT
>ML842074.1:0-13538 GCA_009831015.1 Picea engelmannii
GGACTGGTGGATTGTGCACCTCTTTCCTAGTAGAGAATTCTAGCTCGTTAATGCAGAAATTTGTGACGTGTCCCATAGCCACGAGACAATGCATTTCCTGGTAGAGAATTCTAGCTCGTTAATGCAGAAATTTGTGACGTGTCCCATAGCCACGAGACAATGCACTGACAGTTCATTAAATTGTGCAATCAGATTCCTCCACAAAGCTCACGAGTTGTGTTGTTTGACTTACATATTATTTTAAGACGTAGTATAAACGTTTTTTACTTTGTTAATGAGTTTTTGTTATAATTTGATTATAAATTTAGAAAATTGTAGATTTTAGTGGTTGAGATGGTATATTTTTGGTGTTTTGTTTAAATTTTTTATTTTTTGGTTTTTTGACTCAAATCAAATCATATAAATTTGGAGGAAATCACAATTATATTTTTGAATGTATAAATGAATTCAGCAAAAACTTTTGAGTCATTCTGATTATACAGATTTAGTCACTCAAATCTGTAGACCCAACAATTCTCCAGGAATTTTTGACAAAATTAAATTAAATAGAAAATATTCCTAGAAAAAGGCCAAAACCTAGAAAATTTAGACTACCCCATTAGAGTTCCCTAGAGTTTTTGAGAGTGCTGAATCTATTTAAACAATCTAGAGTTTTTAAGAGTGAAACAACGTAAAATTGTGATTTCACAAACAATTGGGTTACCAAATTCAAGTGATAGTTGAGGAAAAATAAAAAATTTAGAAAGCTTAAACTAAACATTTTTTTAATATAAGTGTACACCTCTTTCCATGTATTGGAGCAAATTGGACACCCTCTTTTTTCAATGAAGTAATTCACCTTTTTTTTAATAAAGTAATTTAATAAGTAGATAAAAAGTTCAAAACATTTTTTTTAAGTTTGTTTTTCAATAAACATGTTTTTAGTTTGTCTTTTAATAAAAAATAATTTAATAAATAGATAATATTAATTTATTTTTTAATAAAAAAATAATTTAATAAAAAAATTATATATATATATATTCTTTATTCGATTTTTAATTATGAAAATAATATTTATCAATACATAAAAGTCATTTTATACTGAACACAACCTAGTACTTTGCATTATAATTTTTTAAGGTGTTAGACTAGAATTTCGGCATGGAAAATATCAATGAATACATAGGAGTTAGTGTATAATCAACCCAACACAATAATTTGGATTATGATTTTTTATGATGCGATTAAAATTTGGTCTAATCGATGGATAAATTTATTTGTTTTCAAAAAATTTATTGAAAAATAGATATGAATTTAGATCATAAAATTTTATTTTTCAAGTTTTAATATGATTTATATAATTATAATGTAAATGAAAGAAAAATTAAAAAGTAGACAAAACTTATGGGTTCTAATTTTGATTAATTTTGTTGAGAGTGATTTTTTATTTATTTTTAATTATTGAATAGATTTATTTTAAAAAATATTAAAATTTATCAAAATTATAAAATATTATTTTTTTCAAATATAAGAAATTATGAATTAAAATATATATTTTATTTGTTAAATAGATAATACAGTAAAAATTGTAAGGCAAGTTTGCAACTAGCAGTGGTTTCTTACAATTTGGGGAAGTTAGTTTCAAGTTTTAGAAACCAACTTATTTGTATTTGCTTTCTCTTTGAAATATCAATATAAAGATTTGTTTTCCGGAAAAAAATTAATATAATAAAAATAGATATATAATCCTAAATTAATCATGTATCACGGTACCTCGGATGGAGTGCCACGCAGACCAACAGAGACACCTGGAGTGGAGACAGGCCTGGTCATAAATGAGGTCGACCGACTCCCATCCCCTCAGTGTTAAGGATGGGAGTTGGCTCCAACTACCGCCCACCTGAAAGAGGACTTGCCTCTCATGCGGGCAGTCTAGTAATGCAACTCATTTACAAGGGGGACTTAATGGTGTTGGATGTCTTGTTAGCCCTCCCGCTCTTGATGCGCCCAAGCCATGCCTTCTTTCATTTTCGACTCATCCTGCACGAACTCTGCAACCGGAAGCTTGAGAGAAGTGACCATTACACCCTCTGCATAGCCTCTACCTGCTTCTTCACCTCGATGCCACGCGAACGAGGGAAGCCACGTTGTGGCTTAGCCTGGTACGCCTTTGTTGCCCGATGGAGGTGGCTGCAAAGGATGGAACGAACACTCTCCATTGCTCGGACCCAAATCATATACAGAAGGATTGAGCTCAGAACGCCTCCCATGTTGGTTGCAAAAGTTATCTCGGAGCCACCAATGGTATATGTTGAAGAAATGATCCCCGAGGAGCCAATTCAGGTTCCTCTGGAGCATCTCCTCTTCACGGTGCCTCACAATTGGGTGCCACCAAGTGACTTTCGAGCGGAAGCCTCCACGCCTACCACCAAAAAACAAAAAGCCTGTGAGAATGAGCCGAAACAGGAAGAATTCTCCACCTGCTTCATTGATGAGGAGATACCATGAGAAACAAACTCTCAGGTTGCAGTTCCAGAAGCTGGAGCCACCTTGGATGATAGCGAGCAGGGTGAGGGCGTTGCTAGGGAAGCAAACACAGAGAAACATAGAGAAGCAGCTTCAAGCGAGCCCGAGGAAATGCAACAGGGCGACACAACAAGGGAGGGTGGCACAGTCTTCATGCCACCTCCCATCTCTTCCATGTAGAATCAATGGTGTGTCCCGCCACCTCTCCTCCACCCGGACCACCTTGACTTGCTATTTGATTTGCGGGGCCAGATGGCGGACCAAGTCCACCGTGGCACCCTCATGGGTCAACGTCTGGACATGCTCTCTGACGCCTTCTCCAACACGCCACCGAGATAGAGATGCCCAACTTGTGTGCAGTTTTTCGTCATGCCAACTAAGGAAAATGCTCAGGATGTGGATGCCACCTCAAACGCCACCGGGTAACTGCCATGGTCTTGCTTAAGATTATAGTCTTACTTTTTACAGCTCTGCGTATGCTTATAGTTAATTTCAGTAAGACAATAGTCATAGTTAAGACAATGAAACTCCATTAGTCCTGGTTTCCTACGGGCATGATTGTTGGCAAATTAGTCTATTTTGGACAAGGGATGGCAGCCCAGGAACAACTGTAATCTTTGCCAATTAATATAGATTATATTCTTAATTTTTGTTGTTTAAAATCTATTTCTGAATGCAGAAATCGATTCAGCATGCTGAAAAACCCCTTGAGCACTCAGATTAAACAGAAATAGTCACTCAAATATGTAGATCTAACAATTTTTTGCAGAATTTCCGACAGATAAATCTGTTGATCTAACAATTTTTTCCAAACAAATGTCCCCTATAAAAATGACCAAAGAAAAATCATTTAAATTGTAGTTTGCATTCTATTCAAAATAAAAAAATATATTTTAAATTGTTAAAATTTAAATTTTGCTCAAAGCATTCTGCATTTTAACTTTAAATGTTTGACTTCCTCCAACAACCCAAGTCAAAATGCCTTGAACAAAGTACAAACTCTGCCTGACATATAACTTTTACACCACAGGATGATTTTATTTTGAAGTACATCTGCTTATGGTTTAACCCTGCTCCAATGGTTTTGTGGTTTTCGAGTATACTCATGACTTGAAAAAAAATCTTAAAGCCCAATCAATCAAATTATGAAATGTACTTCACCAGATTCCCAAAAGCCTAAAAATAACATTTTATTTGCTGAAAAGACAGCACTGTTGAAACGGGAATAGGTGTATCTATTATCCTGGAATAATCTGTGTTTCTTAATTTGGAGTACAGATAATTTTCTTTTAAGGTAGTGGGTTTCATAATTCGATCACTGAAATCGCTTTGGAAAAAGGGCATGCTGGACTAAGCCCAATACCGAATTCTACTCAAACTTCAAATTATCTCGCCTGTCCATTAAAATATCTCATGTCACCTGTTTTTTTACATTAATATGCGTTGAAAATTATACATTGGAAAAAGTAGTTTGTATGTGCAATTGTTAACTGTTGAACACAAGCCTCGGAATAAACAGTGCATTATCTATCAGATATAAACTTTGTTTGGAGCTTTGAAGCTGATACCGGAAGTTGAAACCCTGAAATTCATTAAGGGTTCTTACATTTTCTGTCGGCTGGGTAGAATTATTTTTGGATAACTTTTTCTGTTATAAACCAGCCATGATTCCAACTTGCACTCCCTAATACTTCAAGGTTTTGGGTATAATTTATGTCTAGTCGATAATTTGTTTTTTTATTATAAATTACCAAAGATGATAGCCACAGTTATAATTCCATTACAGGGCATTATAATTCCATTCCATTAGATTTCCACAGCTAAAACTTTGAAGTGGTAAGTAGCACAGGGTTGGAACTATGAAAAAATCTTTTCCATTCCTATTTTTTTTTTAATGTAAGTATAATTTCATTATACACACCCAAAATCAATAATTTTTTTTTTTTTTTTAAATATAAGTATAATTTCATTATACACACCCAAAATCAATAACCACATTTTATATAAATATAATTTCATTATACACACCGAAAATCAATAACCATTTTTTTTTATGTAAATATAATTTCATTATACACACCCAAAATCAATAACCACATTTTATGTAAATATAATTTCGTTATACACACCCAAAATCAATAACTAACCACATTAATGGTTCCATCAAATGATTAGTGCTCAATTCCACAGCTAAAACTGTGAAGTGATAAGTAGGGTTGTAACTATGAACAAATCTTTTCCATTTCGATTTTTTTATGTAAGTATAATTTCATTATACACACCCAAAATCAATGACCACATTAATGGCATCAAATGATTATGGCTCATAACGAGTTATATACTATGGACATATGATTAAAGGTAATATAATTAGGCTTGGATATAGTGTTTAACTATTACAAGTAACATGGAAACATTGTTTTAAAGATTTCTCGATCAATGAAATATACAAAAAAATCGTTTGCATGTAGTATTATCATAGTTCAATTGTTTCAAAGATTTTTCGATCAATGAAAAAAATGTGAAATCTCTTTCAAATGTGGCATTATTATTAGAAGTATGATAGTTGAATACTTTCCCATGGTTAATAATAACTCTTACATAAATTTACTAGTTAGATAACTTGTGTGATTATGATATTGGAGGTTAATAGAGTTAAGTTAAGAAAACTTCACAGTTAATTGCGCTTGAATCAGAGGCGTTTTGGGATGGGTGACCACCTGGGATTGGTTATCGGCTGTAAGCCTCGGAAGTGATGATTGTTGCTATGCGATTCATTTGGTCAGTTGCGACTAATACTCATAGATATGGGTCTGGATATAAGTCATAGATTAATGACTTACTCTACACAGTTAATCCCAAAAATAATATCTAATTTGTTGTAGTGCGGAAGCCCCTCTATGCTTAAATAATAAGAGTGAAGGGAGCTCTAACTGGATAATTCATAAGGCACAATACTTGCTAAGGTTTTGCAAATGGGGTAGCAAACTAAGTGGGTTTGATTGTGGAGAAAACTCCATAGTTAAGCGTGCTTGAGCCATATGCGTCTTGTGATGGGTGACCACTTGGGAAGTCCTGGTTACCGGGTGCAAACCCCAGAAGTGATGATTGATGCTATGTGATTCATTTCATTGGTTTCAATCCCACTTCTTCTTACTCTACGCAGTTAATCCTGAAAATAATATCTAATTTAAAATTTGTTAGAAGATTTTTTAAGAGAACATTGGAATTTCCAAAATAAAGTTTTAGACATAGACAAGAAGTTTAAAGAGTTTGGATACATATTAATTCAGTTTTTATCATATTAAATTAAACAATTAAAATGAATAAGTGTTAGGAGACATCCTTACATTTATATGATGGATAAATCATATAAATTTGGTAAATGGAAAAATTATGGTTTATAATGAATAAGTGTTAAGGAGACATTATGATGGATAAATTTGGTAAATGGAAAAATTATGGTTTATAGTAATAAATTTATTTATAATTATCATTTTTTTTTAGTTAATTGTCTTTTCTTTTTAAATTTTTATATCATTAAAAATGTAAAATTTAATTTTTGTATTATTAAAGATGTAATAGTTTATATAGGATTTCATAAAATCAATTTTTTATTTTATTTAAGAAGAGCATTTGAAGCATGATGTCATTTGTATGGTTAAGGTTTTTCTTATCTATTGTGCTTTCTTCTCACTCACTTTCATGGAATGCCCTTTTAAATTAAAGGGACTCTCAAATCGAGTACCTTTGGGCCATCCTCTAACAATGGTGTTTGCACTTCTCCACTTAGTTCTTTTATTGGGTTAGACCTCTCATGTAGGAAAGCCTCAACCCCCTAAATCATTTAAATAGTTACTTTCAAACCCTAGCCTTGGTTCTGCATATCAAATCCCTTTTGATCTCCTCAAAGGGAAAAAAATTAGTCATCATCCATACTATTTATATCAAAGAGTATGCATCGGAGTATACAACATTTTACATGAAATAAGGTATTATCTGCAGATTCAATGGGATTTGAACCAAATTAGTGGATTTGCAACAATAGATTAACCAAACCTAGAAAGTCAAAATCTTCATTAACACTTGTGCAAAGGGTTTTTTCATTGTTGAATAGACTCCACTATTGATAGGGTTCACATCCTTCACTATGGACCCTGGTTTTGGAGTCGATATGGCCTTTGCATAAATCACTAATTCCAAACCTTTGACCCTTCTTTTGACTCACTTCATCTCCCATTAGGGGTTTGAATTTCTAACCTTCTCTAATTTTGAACCTTTAAGTCACTACACAATCGAGAATGGATTGGGTAAGTTCCATTTCTACAATGTGGAAATAAAGAATAGACACGTCAACACATATGTGTTGTCTCAAAATGTAGACTTGGGGTCCACTTAGATGTCCAACATAGGCGTTGTAGTCTAGCAACTTGAGGTGCATTGTAGAGAAATTAAGATAGTGTGAATACTTCTAACAATATTGAGGGTGCAATTCAACTAGTCTAGAATTCATTCTTATTAACAATGTGATCCATATTATTTTGAGAACGACATGAAGGAAGAAATATAATCGAGATATAACAATGAAATACACAAACATATAGAAGAAAACACAAAAATACAGTGAAACCCAACTTCTATTACTAAATAAGATAGAAAAACATTGTAGAACACAAACTAGAAAAATGGGGTAGCTTATCTCTAAAAAGAAAGAGATGTTGGCTATGCTTCATTCACAAGAAGCTTTACGTCACACTCCATTGCATGCTTAAAGGGCCTCATTCACCTCAATTATATATGAGAGAGTGAGAGGAGAACAATTCCCATGATGCATGTGGGATAAATTGGACTAAGTTTATAAAATGCCATAGGCATGTAAAATACTAGAACTTCCCAGGAAATCACCCATCCCGGTACTACTCTAGCCTAAGTGCGCTTAACTGTGGAGTTCTAATGGGATTCGGTGCATTAACGCTATGTTGTAGGTATGTACATACGACCATTACATGATGTCTGTAATTAACAAATGAAGATGACATTACATTTCATTCCCCACCAAAAGGGTGAATGTCATGGTTTATCAAAACCACAGGCTCAAAATGGTGATTCAGTGGAAAAGGTGGATGGCCACCAAGATCCATCTGGATCATTCCTCCCTCCTTAGGAAGAATTGGTCCCCATTGTGTCAAGTTCCCTTGGGAGACGAGGAGACTTCTGCTAAATCTGAAGCTTGGTGTGTTGTTTGCCTTGCTGAAGAAGTTGTCATGCTTAGCTTGTTGAAGGTTGTCATGAACTTGTTGCTGGAGGGGTTGAATCCATTCAACCAATATAGGTGCATGATCTACTTGAGCGTGCAAGGACTCTGTCAGTGAAGATACAAAATGAAGAGTATGAAGGGTTCTGTTATAACCTTGCTTGACTGGGCAGTGTGGAGGCACCCCCGTAGGTGCAACAAGAACATCTTGGTACTCTTCTGCAATCTTGTCGATATGATTCTGTTAGATAGCAAGGTCTTGGGCTAAGGCTGCAGTGGTCGCAGTGTCCTTCTGTTCACCTTCTGATCGGATTATGAAGAGGCTAAACTTTGCAGTATGAGAGATTACTTTGTGGCATTGTTTTGGTGGGATAATAGTTGAAACTACCTTTGGTATTCTGTATAGTTGACCCCCCAGAGTAACAATGACGCTACGGAGTTGAGACTCATAAATAACATGACGCCTCCACATATATGGCTGGCCTAATAGAACATCACAGACTTCCAATGGGGCAACATCACACAATACCTCATCCTTGAAGGGATTGATATCGTAGGATAGGCGACACTGGTGGCTGACACAAAGATCTTGACCCTGGCGAAGCCACCTGATGTTGTATGGCTGCGGGTGTGGTGTTGTTGGAAAATCCAATTGCTTGACAACCTCTACTGAGATGATGTTCTTTTGGCTTCCGCTATCAACAATAAAATGTAGTGGGGTCCCCTTCACCCACATCTATGAATGGAAGAGTCGCTCCCCCTCCTCAAGATCCTCTTCTGGTTGGATTGTTGCAGTTGCGACAGTAGCAGTGGGTTCTGCATCAATTATCTATCTCCTTTTATTGTTTTCTAAATCAGGGTCCAAGTCGGGGTTCGACTCTTTGTCTTTGAGCTCGATCACCAATGATTGTATTGAGCGACATTCATCAGTGTTGTGCTAAGGGATATTATGGAACTCACACCACTTTTCGATGTCTTTCTTAGAATTCTTGTTACCCTTCTTTGCCTGCATCTGGGACTGGCTCTCTTGAGCTTGGCCTTCCTTTCTCTATCCATGTTTCTCCCACTTACTTTGTTGCTTGAATTTCTGCTCAATTTTGACAACATATCAATAATAAGCTCCCAGTGAGGATATGTCCAAGAAATCCATCTCTGTTTGGATGTACATATGTATACCACTGCGGTACTTCAAAACTAGGTGCCGCTCAGAGTCTTTGATACCCAACTTTGAGCTCAAGGTATGGAAGATGTTGGTGTACTCCGCCACCGTCTGGTCTCTTTTATGACACAGAGTTGTCCATCTCATGTATTGGTCATCATAGTTTCCGACAGGGTAGAACTCCTCCTTTAGGTCATCTACAAAGGACACCCAAGTGGGTTCTCTCCCAAATAGTGTAGATTCATCTGCGATGTACCTCTCCCAGTAACCTTTCCACCAAGATATAACACGGGGAAGGGATTTAAGGAGCACGAAGGTGATCTTTTCACTACCAGAATTTTTTGGACAGAGTAATAACCTTTTAGCAGATTCAACCATTTTTCTAGAGCATCTGCATCTATCTGGCCTTCAAATAAAGGGATATCAAAATTGACTTGTACCTTGAAGGGCGTCACACTTGCAAAATTGTTGTTTGTCGAAGATTCCTTAGTTGTCGCCATCGGTAGTCTTCGAAGGATCTGAGCAAAGTTTTCCATCATCTTGTTCCTTTGTTGCATGAGGGCTTCCTCGAGCAACGTCTTGAAAGGATCTCCTGCTCTATCATCTCTCTTTTCTTCCGCCATGGGAGGTCACTTGGGATAGCGAGAGTGGTTTTCCTCAAGAGAAACTAGCTTGAGACCCAAATGTCTATACCCTGACCTCGTCGAGGACCTGCTTTGAGAAATGACAAGGAGCAGACTGCTCTGATACCACTGATCCAGATTATTTTGAGAACGACATGAAGGCAGAAATATAACTGAGATATAACAATGAAATACACAAAAATATAGAAGAGAACACAAAAATACAGTGAAACCCAACTTCTATTACTAAATAAGATAGAAAAACATTGTAGAACACAAACTAGAAAAATGGGGTAGCTTATCTCTAAAAAGAAAGAGATGTTGGCTACGCTTCATTCACAGGGAGATTTACATCACACTCCATTGCATGCTTAAAGGGCCTCCTTCACCTCAATTATATATGAGAGAGTGAGAGGAGAAAAATTTCCATGATGCATGTGGGATAAATTGGACCAAGTTTATAAAATGCCATAGGCATGTAAAATACTAGGACTTCCTAGGAGGTCACCCATCCCAGTACTACTCTAGCCTGAGCATGCTTAACTGTAGAGTTCTAATGGGATCCGATGCATTAACGCTATGTTGTAGGCATGTACATAAGACCATTACATGATGTCTGTAATTAACAAATGAATATGACATTACATTCCATTCCCCACCAAAAGGATGAATGTCATGGTTTATCAAAACCACAAGCTCAAAATGGTGATTCAGTGGAAAAGGTGGATGGAAACCGAGATCCATCTGGATCACAATTCAAATACCTTAACATGTTCTTTATAACTATTACATTCAAATATTATAGTCTCCTAAGACATAATGGATCAAATCGTTGCATTATCATTCATCATCATCATAAGTTACATCTAACAACATGTAAACATCATCCATATAAACAAGACAAACACACCAAATTAAAGATACATTTCCATTGCATTGATTTCTACAAAAACCAAATACATTGTTTAGCAAAGGAAAAAATATCACATTTCTAGCTGAAAAACCTTCATGACAAAACATTATAGGTTGATAGGGAAAACCACAAAATTTTGATACAAACTTATGAATGGCAACTTACATCAACAACAACAACTCAACATAGCTACCATTCATCCAACACAATTACTAGCTAACTAGCTAACCAACGATCCCTACTCTCTACATTGGTCTCTTCATTTTATAACTACCACTTTAGGGGGACAATGGATTTAGAATATGTGTTGCTATTGGTTACTTGGTGGTGTACTTTACTCTCTATTGCTTGCTCCCTTCATACATGTCTAGGTTGCATTTTTATTTCCATCACCTTTTTGACGGGTCCAAATGACATGTCAAGCAGGTAAGGGAAAATGCTTGATGGCGAAATCCCAATTAGAATCACTCTAGTTTGGGATGGAAAATTACAACTAGTATGTGGGTCTCGTTGCCACTTAAGAATGTTAGATTACAAAAATGAGGACACATTTTCCTCCAAACAATTCTTGTTAGAATTTAATTTAACTACTTAAAACAAAATTAAAACTATTTATTCTAATCTAGTTCTAACCTATCCTAACCTATCCTAATTAGGATCCTTTCTAACAAGATGGATACAATAAAAGTTTATGATATTAACTACAAAAATAGTTCACATCAACAACAACAAAGTTAAACAATAATGCAACAAATAATAGTCATAAATAGTTACAAACCATACATGTAACACTATCAATGTACCGATTAGTAACTATAAATGAATAAGTCTCTCAAACAATAAGCACATAAATAGTTCATATAATATATCATTTAAGAAAACTATACAACAAATGCATATGTAGAATAATCTCATACATAATTGCAAACATCCATGGTTCTCAAATTCCTTCTTCTCTTTATTTAATCAGAGATAATAGTACCATTTTAGTAACCATAAATGAATAAGCCTCTCAAACAATAAGCACATAAATAGGTCATAAAATATATCATTTAAAAAAACTATACAAAAAATGCATATGTAGAATAATCTCATACATAATTGAAAACATTCATGGTTCTCAAATTCCTTCTTCTCTTTATTTAATCAGAGATAATAGTACCATTTGATGCTCCAATGGGAAAAAAGTCTATCTCCCTTCTATGGAGCTCTCTTTTATAAAAAAAGAGTCTCTTTACATTTTGTAACCGTCAAGATAAAAAGTTACATCTTATCATTTCAACATCCCCTATTCTATATACAATTTGAATACAATGAAGAAATAGGTATTATACAAAAATCATGAAAGTTTTTTTAAGGTACCGGATCTATTATAATAGTAGAAAACATAAATACTCCAAAGAATAACAACAAAACAACACAATATATGAAACCACATCACCAAAATAATACTTTTATTGATAGGAAACAAGGTTCACTTACCTCTTCGAGGGGGAAACCTCTAGCAGAGCAATTCTCTATTAATATAAATCTCCAGAAAAAAATTCTCAGGACTCCTACTCTTATTTATATAAATTCTATCTCCTAAAGATCATTCTAGAGGAAGATCCTTCTAGAAGCGGAGTCTTCTATTAGGTCTTCTTACATTGACTTATTCCAATTTATTAAATAGGCCTTATTAACTAATGCCGACCTTTATTACATGGAAATATATTATTCTATCTACGCGAGGGGTTAGAGAGGTTAGGTCCCTAACATGCTCTCCCCTTTGAAAAATAGCCTTGTCCTCAAGGATTGAGATGAGGAAACTATCATTATAGCAAGATTTTCCTCACCCCATGAAAACTTGCTTAGAAGGCCTTTTCCGTTTCCCTATGCAGACTTGAAGTCCCCTTTTGCAGTTCCCGGAGCTAAAAATTGTATTTTTCCACATATACACTCCCTAACAGCTATACATCATGCGTATACGCATGTTGCACCATTACAACCCACGTACATCAGGTTTTGTGCTCAAAATTAAAAAATAGTGCAAGGTTTCCATGTCACGTCATGGGATCCATGATCCTTGACCTTCCATATACTGGAAACGTTCTGACTCGGCCCTTCAATTCCATTTCAAGGCTATAAATGAGCCTTATCCAAGCTATGGAGAAAGAGGAGAAGAATTCAACTTTTAGAGCAAAGTTACTCTCGAGAAATTATTCACTTCATATCGAGTCTGCATCCCTTTGTCCTTTTAAGTCTGAACACATTGTTCATCCCCCAAGCTCTTCCCTATTTGATGGAGAACCTCATTGTCTCTCTTATATGAGCTTGCCTTTGGTGGAGGATTGAAGTGGTGGAGGCCTAGCTAGAAGGGACTTAGTTTCTTAGTTCCGAACATGCCGACACGGAAGTTTGTCATTTATACACTTTTGTTGATTACATTTTAATATAAATACTCTTTTCTCATCCAATTAATGTCTTGCAAATATTTGAATTGTTATTCCATGGGCGTATTTGTTATGAATATTGATGGATTATTCTATTATATGTGATAACTTTATATATTATCACCATATGCTTATGTATCTTGGTTTTTGAGGACAAGTTGCAGGTGTATTGCTTGAGTCAAGTGCTCAACGGTGGAATTCATTGAACATCTAGACGAGGTAGGCTCTTTATTTTGTCTTGTTAGCATGTTTGTTTATATAGCATACTTCAGATTAGAGTTGATTTATGTAGTCATTTCCGTCTGTTGTGGTTTACCCCATGCCATAGAGTGATTTTCCTCATAAAAACTATTGTAGAATGGTGACCGACTCCCAAGTGGCATCTTCTGGAGTTGTATCTTTCCACTACACTAACACTTTGTTGACGGTGCGTTGAAGGAGACGATGCTCGCATTGGTCCAAGACTGCTTGTGGTTGCAACCAAATGGAACCTTCTTCATCCAACTTAGGGAGACTTGTTTGAGTTTGGCACTTAGTACCTGTAACACTTCTTTCACCTGGAGCTGTAACGCTCTAATACCATACTGTAAGGCCCCCTTTCCATCAGTCGGGCAGGCGTTACTTCGTGGAATAACAATCTCATGCTTAATTA
>ML842074.1:13577-40041 GCA_009831015.1 Picea engelmannii
TATATATATATATATATATATATATATATATATATATATATATATATATATATATATATATATATATATATATATATATATATATATATATATATATGACATGCATTTAAAATAGGTTAAACACATTTAAACTCAGAGTGAGCATAAGAATCACTGTTATTATAAATAATCAATGGCTTTAACATTAATTCATATGCACAACAAAGTACATGATAATTATAAATACACAGACATGAAATAACATAATTGAAACATCATTTGGTACTTATCTTTGAAAACGATGGTTATTCCACCAACCAGGTGCAGGCCTTCCACGAACCTCCCAGCCTTAGACTGCGTTGCTCATCAAGATCAGTAGTAGGTCACCCCCAAGCTGGGACTAAGCTCCACCTCAAGGCAAGGAATCCTAGGCTAGGCTGAGGTTACAGGGAAAACACATAGTCACAAGGAAGGAATTCTCTCCCAGGAACCACTCATACTCATCGCCCACATACTCTCCTTCCCCACATGCCTGTTCCACCCCAGGAGTATACACCTTCTCTGTCGCCTAGATAGTCCTTCGGATGCTAACCTCCCTTGCCTTGGGTTTCAACAATAGATCGTACCAGAAGTCTCCGAGCTCTGTGGTAGCTACGGGGTTCCTTCCAGGAGTTCTCTCCTTCCTCTATGCACTCTCTCACCTGGAGAGAATCGCTCACAAGCCAAGCAACTTGTTCTTCCAACTTCAATCACCTCTCTCACCTGGAGAGAGTGTTGTACACACTGGACAACAAGCCACACACAGTCCAGCACTACGTGGCCACAACAACCAACGGGGAAAACAAAAACAGGATTTCCAACAGGCTGAACAATGACAGGATGGTCTCACGGTTATGGATTTGGGACAGAGATTCCACACACAGGCTCAATCTGTTCAGACAGAGGATGTCTCAGCTTTCTAGAAATCAACACAAGCTATCCCCAAAATCAACACAGACTTTTCCCACGGTTTCATAATTGCACGAGGTCTCTTGCCGAGGTTGGACGGGTTCACGCCCGGACAGTTGAGTAGAATGGAGGAGGAGGAACACCCCAACATGACTCATCTCAGCCATTTTATTTGCATGTGCTTGGGTTGACACTTGTCACCCATGAAACTTCTTGCATTCCATCAGCATGTGTTCCTCCCATTTGGAAGTCACCTGTCATTCCAAAAGGGACTTAAGATAAAACATATAATTCACATGTCTTTTGGACTAATATTAAAATATTATTGCCAAGGACTTAAGCCCCTAGGATCAACACTTAGCCCCTTTTCCCCACCTTCGAGCCCCTAATCCCTTGCCCACTCTATGGATGCTTAGTCCCCCTTCACTCATTCATTGTGTCGGCCTTCACGCGGCGGTGTTTATATTTTATTACTGTTCCACATAAATACAGGTACAAAATCAGGCTCTTGGCATTCAACACTTAGGCTCTATGGACTAACAATCACATAAGCCCACTAGCTTATATATACTCGGCTCACCAACCTATAAAACATATTTACAATTCATTTCATAAACAAGATTTACAACAGGGCTCGGCCTTGGGGACATTACAATCCCCCTCCCCTTTTTTCTGCACTGTCCTCAGTGCAACTTTACACTACATCTACAAGATTTTCAAAAATTTCAAAAAGATGAGGGTACTCTGCCTGCATAACATCTTCATGCTCCCATGTCGCTTCCTCAGGACCATACCAGGTCCACTGGACCTTTACAAGCTCTATGGCTCGATTCTAGAGTTGTTTGCTTTTCCTGTCCAATATGCGCATAGGATGCACTTGCAGGACACCTTCTGGTTCCACCTGAATCACATTCCAATCGATAACATGATTAGCATCAGGTATATATTTCTTAAGCAGTGAAACATGAAACACCTTATGTACAGTCATAGATGCAGGTAATGCAAGCATGTATGCAATTGGCCCAATCCTTTCTAGGATTTCAAAAGGCCCACAATATCTTGCTGTCAACTTGGTGCAACTTCCCAGCTTCAGGGAACTCCTGTTAGTTTTCACTTTCAGGAAAACATGATCACCCACTTTGAATTCTCTGTGGGTTCTGTTCTTATCAACATAGCTTTTCTGCCTGTCCCGAGCAACTTTCAAATTCTGTTTAATTCTTATCATTTGGTCTTCCATCTCTTTGAGCAACTCTAGCCCAACTATTGCTCTGTCAACTGGATTATCCCAACTCACTGGAGTGTTGCACTTTATTCCATAGAGTGCTTCAAATGGGCTCATCTTCAACGATGCATGATACCCATTATTGTAGGGGAATTCTACCAAATGCAGGTAGTCTTCCCATCTTGATGGTTTGTCCATCACGTACATTCTCATCATGTCTTCTATTACTCTGTTCACCCTCTCGGTCTATCCATCAGACTCAGGATGATATGTTGTACTAAAGTTCAGATTTGTTCCAAATCCCTTGAACAGTCCTTTCCATAAATTCGAGGTGAATTTTGGGTCCCTATCAGACACAATCGTATTAAGAATTCCGTGCAAGCGTGCCACTTCCCTTAAGAAGCTATCAACAACATCTGCTGCCTTGTGAGTAGTTTTCAGTGGAATAAAATGGGCAGCTTTTGTAAGCTTGTCCACCACCACCATGATCGAATCATGTTGCTTGCTCATTCTAGGCAATCCTGTAATAAAATCCATCGTCACCACTTCCCACTTCCACTCAGGAATGGGTAAAGGCTGCAACAACCCTGCTGGGTGCCTATGCTCAGCCTTAACTTTCTGGCACTCCATACATCTGGCGATGTATTCAATGATCTCTCTCTTCATACTTGGCCAAAAATAATGGCTCTTGAATGCTACCACAGTCTTTTGATATCCTGGATGTCCAACATAAGTCACTTTATGCATTTCTTTTAGAATCACAAGTCTCAAATCCTGGACATTGGGTACATACACTCTATTTTTGTACAAAAGTATTCCATCAGCTCCCAAGTTGTAGCTTTCCTCTTTCTGTGGTCTCTCACGCTGTTGTAGCTTTGCTACCAAGTCTCTGTACTGTAAATCAACACTTGCAACTTCCAAATTCTATCCTTAATATCCGTCCTGTACATGCTAATGGCTGTAGCATGCAATTCATGCACCTTTCTGCTGAGTGCATCAACCACCTTGTTTTCCTTCCCTTTGATATGTTTGATATCAAAGTCGTATTCACACAGAAACTCCAACCACCTGTTTTCTCTAGCGTTTAAGGTCGACTGCTCAAACAAATATTTCAGGCCGTGGTGGTCTTTTCTCAATTCAAATCTTCTTCCCATGAGGTAATGTCTCCATTTCCTCAGAGTGTGGACGATTGCTGCCAGCTCCAAATCGTGAGTGGCATAATTCTTTTCATGCTCTTTCAATTTCCTGGACTCATAACAGATTACAAATCCATCTTGGCTGAGAAATCCTCCCAACCCTTCCTTACATGCATCTGTGCACACCACGAAATCCATATTTGGATTTGCAATTCTCAGGATTGGAGCGTTGGTTAACAACTGCTTCAATCGCTGGAAACTGTTCTCACACTCTCCAGTCCACTAAAATTTCTTCTCCTTCCTTTGCAAGGAAGTGATAGGGTGAGCTATCTTTGAGAACCCTCTGATAAACCTTCTATAATAGCCCGCCAGACCCATACAGGATCTAACTTTTGCCACATTCCTTGGCACTGACCATTCTCGAATGGCCTCGACCTTCTCAGGATCCACAACAATCCCTACTTCCGAAATGATGTGCCCCAAGTAATGGATCTGCCTTTGGTAAAATGAGCATTTTCTCAACTTGGCATACAACTGGTGTTCTCTCAACACTTGCAGCACCATCCTCAGGTGTTGTTCATGCTCTTCCTCTAACTTGGAATACACCAAGATGTCATCCAGGAAGACTATGACAAACTTGTCTAAATAGTTCCTGAATACACCATTCATCAAGCACATAAAAATGACAGGTGCATTTGACAATCCAAACGACACCACTGTGAACTCGTAATGATCGTACCTTGTTCTAAAGTCGGTCTTGCTGATATCCTCATCCTTTATTCTTACCTGGCGATATCCTGATCTGATATCTATCTTCGAAAATATTTTCGCACCCTTCAGCTGATCGAAAAGATCATCGATCCTCGGCAGAGGATACTTGTTCTTGACAGTTACCTTGTTCAACTGCCGAAAATCAATGCATAGCCTCAACGTCCCATCCTTCTTCTTCACGAATAGGACTGGGGCACCCCAAGGTGACATGCTGGGGAAAATGTACCCCTTCTTCAGAAGCTCTTCGAGCCGCAATTGCAACTCTTTCATCTCTAGCGTACTCATTCTATAAGGAGCTTTCAACACCGGAGCTGCTCCAGGCATCAAATTTATAAAAAAATCGATGTCTCTCTTCAGAGGTAGTCTAGGTACCTCCTTAAATACGTCCTTGAATTCTGTGAGTACCTCATGGTTTCCAATTCTTGAGACTTCATCTCTGGATTCTTCCTCCACACGGGCTGCAAATAATTGACAGCCTTTCCTGTAACACTTCTTCAGCTGCATGGCTGAGATTTCTCTAACAACCACAACTCTGGGAATTCCTTGGGCTGTTTTCCGATTTCCCTCCTCATCCAGGCATGTAAACCTCTTGTTATGACAACCCAGGAGGGCATGGTGTTGGTCCAACCATTCCATCCCAATTAAGAAATCATATGAGCCTAAAGGCAGAACATCCAATTCAACCTTCATGTTCAATCCATTCATGTCTATCGAACATGATTTAACCAATTCAGTGACCTTCCTCTTGGTTCCTGTAGCCAACTACACTAACCAAGACCTTTCATGTTTTCTTCTCGATAAATGCAAACTTTCCACCACCCTAGGATCTACATAACTATGGCTAGCCCCAGAATCAATTAAAATAATAAGTGGTTGGTTGTTGATCATACCTTCCACTTCAATCATGTGTGATTGAAATTCTGCTTGCTTGTTGTCTAGGGATGCATATATCCTTGGCATCCTGCTGCCCATATCCTCCACTATTTCATCTTGCTGAACATTGTGGACTGTTCTCGCTTTATCTTTTCTGTGGGGGCAGTCCCTATACCTATGGTTCCCTTTACAGCCCCAACACTCCATAGGTGGCGGTCTGGGCATTTGCTCACCCACTTCAGCCTTCCTGGGCTCTCTGAAAGATGACTGTCCCTGAGGACTGTTTCTGAAAAATGGAGGCTTGTTTCCTTTCTTCCTCTGCTCTTTCCTGAACTTCTTCTGATCATCCCAAGCCTTTCGAAAAGTAGGCCTTTCTCTTTGTTGTTCATATAAGCATTTTCCCCTTCTTATTGTTTCTTCCATAGTCTTAGGATCATCATACTGAATCCTGTCACCAATAGAAGGTGGAAGTCCACTCAGATATCTATGAATCTTGACAGCCTCATATTTGATGAATGGAACATACTTCAGTAGTTCCAAAAACCTTCGTTCATATTCATCAATGGTCATACTGCCTAGCTTGAGTTTGAAGAACTCCTTCATTTTTCTGTCATAGTATCTTTTTGTTAGGTATTTCTTCTCGAAATAACTATTGAACTCCTTCCAAGTGATATATTCCTCTCTGATGTGTTGCACTTGCACAAACTGATCCCACCACATGGATTCTTTTCCTTTTTAGCTGATACATCACAATTCTTCCTTCTGCATGAGGGGAATAATTCTGCAGTTGGAAATATTTCCTCATGCCTAGCAACCATGTTTCAACATCTTCCTCCTTCTTATATTCTCTATCGTTGGAGGCTTGATGTTGTTCATCTCTCCTTTCAATTCATCCCTTCGAGATGTTCGGTGTTTTCTAGTAGGGGATGGGCTTGAACTACTGTGTGCCTCCCTACTGGAATACTTTGGGGAGAGACGATGATGTCTGCTACCACTCCTCGATCTTCTTCTCCTCTCAGGGGTCCTGACACTTCTTGATATTCTTTTCCCCTCAGGGGTCCTGACACTTCTTGATCTTCTTTTCCTCTCAGGGGTCCTGCGACTCTCTGTCTTACTTGAGTCACTCCCCTTCTCCAATTTCTTTTCTATTCTTTCCAGGCTCTTCAACATTTTTAAGTTGAATTCACCCTGTTGATCCTTGACCCTCATGAGATTTCGGCTATCAGCTTGGCGAGCCTGGGCATCTTTCTGCAATCTTTCAATGAGTTTCATCATATGTCCTTCCTTATCCAATTCTCTTATGTGCCCATTGGAGTTTGATCCTTTGACTCCCAGGTTGACATCCCTTCCTTCTCTTTTTCTCTCTGAAATGGAGGTAATCCACACCTCTTCCATTTCTATACTTGGCCTAGATTCACGGTTGTCCTGACACTCGTTGAACTCTACACACACAATGTGCAATCAACCGAAGTTTGTTAGACCCTTAAACCTTCAAGAAAACTTACAACATTAATAAACCAACATGAACAAGAAAAACATTTCGATTCCATTAAGTTTTTTGAGCTCTTTTCGGCTCTATAGAATTTCGGGACTTCGGAACTTCGGGGTCTTGGTCCATGAAGATCCAAAAATTAAATCCTCTGTGGTTATTTTGTCTTCGAAAATTTTGGGACTTCGACACTTCGGGTTTTCAGGTGATAGCTCCCTCTTTCTCCCTACCCTCGTAACCAAAGGCACCTTTCGCAACTCGCGATCTCGCGAGTTCGTGAGTCGAAGACCCTCGACTCCTCTTCCTCCAAACGTCGATACCCGAGATGCGATATGGGTATGGCTCCCTCCTCGCTAGTGCCTACTACATATAACCATAGGCTAGGGCTAAGTGCTAGCACCTCTCGCAACTCGCGACTTCACGAGTTGGAGTGTTGAGCCCTCATGCTCCTCCTTTGCGAATCCCGAAATCCCGGTTTACTTTACCCTCCGGGCCTGCATAGCACAACTATCTCCACATCCACAGTGGCAAGTGGCACCCTCAGGAGGGTCCACATTATCTATGGTGACATCATCGGGTCCCACCATGCTCACTTTTCTTTTATCCCACTGACACATGGCACACACCCATGTGTCCATGTCCGTTCCAAATGAAATCCAATGATTAGACCTTTCTCAAATCTACGGTGCAGATCCTTTCGATGTTTCGGGGTTTTGGGCATTGGGAGTTCATGCATCCACACCTCTCAAACTTCCATTTTCTGAAATCCTGAAATTACTGTCTACCCCTCTACTTGATCCAACGGTCAAGTTCCTATCTTACGATCTATGGTGTAGATCATTTCGGAATATCGGGTTTCGCTATTTCGCGACTTGCGAAAACAAGGTTCTTCCCTTTTGGTTTCCCGGGTGCTGAAACGTCGTCTGATAGCCACATGTTCCCCCAATGGATGGTCCCGATGAATTCGGGGCTTCGTGTATCGCGATTTCCACATTCCTGTGCAACTCCAAAGGGTTTTTAAACCCTGTACACATTTTCCAGATCTGACGGTCACGAGGGTTCTCCTTTCCCCCGAACAGATCCTATGACTCCAACACTTCTGGTGTGGAGTCCTCTCTCCCTGTGGCCAGATACCACATCGGTTGCAGTTTTCATAACATCGCTACACCTCCTGATCTTGGTAACATAGTCAAGTAACTCCTTGACCCTCAGGAGCATTCAAAGGTCTGAAATTGGTCCTCCAGACACAATTTCTCCTCAAACCCTCGGTCCAAAGACCACTCAACTGACCCATCTAGGCTCAACGTCGAAACCTTGGCTCTGATACCATATTGTAACACTTCTTTCACATGGAGCTGTAACTCTCTGATACCATACTGTAACGCCCCCTTTCCATCAGTCGGGCAGGCACTACTTCGCGGAATAACAATCTCATGCTTAATTATATATATATATATATGACATGCATTTAAAACAGGTTAAACACATTTAAACTCAGAGTGAGCATAAGAATTACTGTTATTATAAATAATCAATGGCTTTAAAATTAATTCATATGCATAATAAAGTACATGATAATTATAAATACACAGACATGCAGTAACATAATTGAAACATCGTCTGGTACTTATCTTTGAAAACGATGGTTATTCCACCAACTAGGTGCAGGCCTTCCACGAACCTCCCAGCCTTAGACCGCGCTACTCATCAAGCTCAGCAATAGGTCACCCCCGAGATGGGACTAAGCTCCACCTCAAGGCAAGGAATCCTAGGCTAGGCTGAGGTTACAGGGAAAACAAACAGTCACAAGGAAGGAATTCTCTCCGAGGAACCACTCATACTCACCACCCACAGACTCTCCTTCCCCACATGCCTGTTCCACCCCAGGAGTATACACCTTCTCTATCACCTAGACAGTCCTTCAGCTGTTAACCTCCCTTGCCTTGGGTTTCAACAATAGAACGAACCAGAAGTCTCCAAGCTCTGTGGTAGCTACAGGGTTCCTTCCAGGAGTTCTCTCCTTCCTCTGTGCACTCTCTCACCTAGAGAGAATCGCTCACAGGCCAAGCAACCTGTTCTTCCAACTTCAATCACCTCTCTCACCTGAAGAGAGTGTTGTACAAACTGGACAACAAGCCACACGTAGTCCAGTACTGCTTGGCCACAACAAACAACAGTGAAAATAAACACGGGCTTTCCAACAGGCTCAACAATGACAGGATGGTCTCATGATTATGGCTTTGGGACAGAGATTCCACACACAGGCTCAATTTGTTCAGACATAGGATGTCTCAGCTTTCCAAAAATCAACACAGGCTATCCCCGAAATCAACAAAGACTTTTCCCACGGTTTCAGAATTGCACGAGGTCTCTTGCTGAGGTCGGACGGGTTCACGCTCGGGCAATCGAGTAGAATGGAGGAGGAGGAAAGCCCCAACATGGCTCATCTGAGCCATTTTATTTGCATGTGCTTGGGTTGACACTTGTCACCCATGAAACTGCTTGCATTCCATCAGCATGCGTTATTCCCATTTGGAAGTCACCTGTCATTCCAAAAGGGAATTAGGATAAAACATATAATTCACATGTCTTTTGGAATAATATTAAAATATTATTCCCAAGGACTTAAGCCCCCGGGCTCAACACTTAGCCACTTTTCCCCACCTTCCAACCCCTAATCCCTTGCCCACTCTATTGATGCTTAGTCCCCCTTCACTCATTCATTGTGTCAACCTGCACGCAGAGGTGTTTATATTTTATTACTGTTCCGCATAAATACAGGTACAAAATCAGGCTCTTGGCCTTCAACACTTAGGCTCTCTGGCCTAACAATCACATAAGCCCACTATCTTATATAAACTCGGCTCACCAGCCTATAAAACATATTTACAATTCATTTCATAAACAAGATTTACAATAGGGATCGACCTTGGGTACATTATAGTACCAATCACCTTCTTTAAGCATGAGACATGAAATACATGATGGATCTTAGAATGGTTTGGCAAAGCTAACATGTAAGCCATCTATCCCACTCACTTGAGAATTGTATAAGGACCATTAAATTTGGGAGAAAGTTTATGAAAGTGGTCCATTTTGAGTGAAGTCTGTTTATAAGGTTGTAGACGAAGAAACACTTGCCCCCCTTCAAAAAATTGGCATTCAGAACAACTTTGATTGACTTGTTGCTTCATGCGATTCTGAGCCATGGCCAAATTTGTTTTGAGGGTGTGGAGAATGGCTTCCTGAACTACAGGATTTTTTTTAACCTCCAGAACCTTCGATACACCTAGCAAGTAGGAGAGAACCGATGGTGGATTTTGTCCATATAATGCTTCAAGAGGAGTCATGTGAGTAGTTGTATGGAAATATGTGTTGTACCACCATTGAACGAGGGGTAACCACTGAGCCCACCGATTCAGTCATTCAGATGAAAAACACCTGAAATAGGTTTCCAAACACTTGTTGACAACTTCAGTTTGGCCATCAATCTAGGGATGATAGGCCATGTTGAGATGCAATTGGGTGCCCTGGAGACAAAACAATTCTTTCCAAAAATTGTTGGTAAAAGTGGGATCTTGGTCAGAGACAATAGAATGAGGCATGCCATGAAGCTTGAAGATATTATCCATGAAAATTTGAGCCACTATGGATGCTGTGAAGGGGTGTTGGAGAGAACATAAATGAGTGTATTTGGAAAGATGATCAACTACCACCATGATGAATGATTTATTTCCTGAGTTAGGTAAGCCAACAATGAATTCCATAGAAATATCCTGCCAAATAGTCAATGAAATTGGGAGAGGTTGTAGTGTTCTTGGGGCCTTGACTGTTTCTCCCTTATTCTATTGACAAACATCACATTCAACCACAAAGGTGCAGACTTCCTGTTTCATACCATCCCAGCTTAAAAAAAAATAAAAAAAATAAAAAAAATTGACCCTTTCATAGGTTTTGGTGAACCTGGAATGCTCAACTGTGGGGGAAGCATGAATCTCTAAAAGCACCGTAGATTTAATTTGTGACTGTTTGCTTAGATACATGTGACCTTTGTAGAGAATCTCATTATTTTTCTAAGAGTACCTTGGAGAAACTGGAGAATTGTCTTGCAACTGTTGGATAAGGCCATAAATTTTGGGGTCTTGCATCCATTCCTGGTGAACAACTTGGAGACAATATGGTACAATGAAGGAGAGAGAAAAAAGGGATCCTTCATCTTCATACTTCATGGAAAGAGCGTCAACAACCACATTTTATTTTCCCTTCTTGTAACGTATCTCATAATCATATCCAAATAGCTTGATTACCTATTTTTGTTGCTCTGGGGAGGAAGTTTGTTGTTCCAAAAAATGCCTGAGGCTCTGATGATTTGTTTTAATTTGGAAGAATTGGCCCAACAGATAAGGACACCATGATCCACGACATGCATAATAGCCAACATTTCCTTTTCATATTCCAAGACAAAAGTATTTTTGAAGTCGAGAAGGGCCAGGGAAGGAATGGTGCACATAGCGTATTTCAAAGCATTAAAGGATTGATCGGCTACATGAGTCCAATTGAAAGCATTATTTTTAAGGAGAGCAGTGAGAGGTGATGTAATTTTTCCATAATTCTTAACAATTTTTCAATAATAGCTCGTCAAACCCAGAAAACCATGCAAGCTCTTGAGAGTTTTGGGGTGAGGCCAATCTTGCATAGGTTCAATTTTCTGAGGTTACACCCTTACACCACCCTTTCCAACAATATGACCCTAATACTCCACTTATTAGGTGCCAAAGGCACATTTAGATTTTTTGAGGAAAAGTTGGTGCTGAGAAAAGAGATGGAGAACTTGATCCACATGGGAAAGATGGGTTGTCCATGTTTTACTATAGATGAGAAGATCATCAAAGAAAACTAAGAAAAATGACAGAGAAAGGGATGAAAGACATGATTCATGAGACTTTGGAAAGTGGAGGGGGCATTACACAGGGCAAAGGGCATGACCAATAACTCATAGTGGCCCTCATGAGTTTGAAATGTCGTCTTGGGGATTTCAACCTCTTTCATACATATTTGGTGGTAACCAGAATGAATATCAAGTTTAGTAAAGTATTGAGCACCACTCAATTCATCCAATAGATCATCAATGATAGGAATGTGAAAATTTTATTTGATAGTGAGTTTGTTGAGAGCACAAAATTTGAGACACGTGCGCCACGTGCCTTATTTCTTGAGGACCATGACCACAGGAGAAGAATAGGGGCTGGTATTATGGTAGATGACATTCACGTCAAGCAATTCTTGGAAAATTTTCTCAATTGCATTCTTCTAGGAAAATGGATGATGATACAGGAGGACATTAGGAGGAAGAATGTCTGGAACTAGAGGAATGGAATGATCATGAACACCGCGGGAAGGGGGAAAGCCATGGGGAGTGGAAAATATAGTTTTGTGTTTGGAGAGTATATATTGGAGGTCAAGATGCACAGTTGGTGTCTCAACTGCTTGAATGACATTGAATTGGGAAATAATTCTTGAATGACCTTTTTTGAGGAGATTTTCCATTCGATGGGAACTGATGATCTCATGGGAGCCTGTTTTGATGCCTTGGAGCTTATACTTTTTGTCGTCCTATTGAAATTACATGGTCAATGCCTTAAAATCCATGAGGATAGGATCGAGAGTGCATAACCATTATGCACCTAACACAATGTCACAACCACTCATGTCGATAGAGAGCATATGCGATTTTAGGTTGTACTAACCAATTTGGAGATGCACATTTCCACAATGCCCCCCACATTTCATTGAACCTCCATTGCCAATCATGATTTGAAAATTGTTGACTACATGGATATAACAATGGGTTTCTTGAGCAATGCATCGATGAATGAAATTATGAGTGCTACCACCATTAATTAGGAAGATGACCTTCCAATTTTTAATGTAGCCAATTAGCTTAAGGCTTTGGGGAGTAGAGAAGCTAGTGAGTGCATTCAATGAAATGACCGGTTCAACTTCTAGTGGATCAGATGGCAGGGTGATAGGAGTTGGCTCAGGTAGCTTTGCTACATGATAAACCTCGACCTCTTTATCAACAACATCCTCAGAGATGGCCATGAACAATTTATGTTCCTTACACTTGTGCTCAGGAAAATATTTTTCATCACAATTATAGCAAAGGCCCTTGAGTTGGAGTTCAACCATTTCTTCTCGGGTTAATTTTTGGATCTTAAGAGGGGTGGGATGAGGGGTAGGAGTGGGAGGGTGAGGGTGCGAAGGGAAAGAAGTTTTGTGGTGTTGGGAAAAAACAAATCGTTGGGATTCCTTGGCACGTTGAGTAGATTCAAACCAAGTTTGGGGCGAGTCTAGGGGCGAGTCATGAGGATTTGGGCTTGAATTTCATCCTCGAGGCCACTGATAAATCATTCTCAGAAAAAAGTATCAAACATGCCATCTGTTTTGAAAGATAATTTCTCAAATGTAGCGATAAAATCTTCCACTGTGCTTGACTATTTCAATTTTGTTAGACGACCCAGGGAATGTGTATCAATGTCAAAGCAGTCATAAAGTTTGTCCACAAACTAGGTCCAAGCCACATATCCTTGGCATGATTTTCGAGGCCATTTCCACCATTGCCAACGTTCAGGATCCAAATAGAGGACATTGTAATGAAGTTTGGCCAAGTCATCAATGATGCCATGCAAGGAGAAGTAGTGTTCCATTTGAGTGACCCAACTAGTGGGATATGAGCCATCAAATTTGTTCACCTCCACTCATGGAAGATGTGGATATGATGACAAGGGTTGGAATGAAACTAATGGGAATTGGAGGAAGCTATACCTTCTAGGTTAGAAAGTTGTTCAGATGAGGAATGGATTCCAAGAATGGGTAGTTTTTCCAGGACCTTGGAAGAAAATGAGTCAAGATGAGACTCAAGGTGGTATTCAAGCTGGATGGCAAGGTGGGAATTGATTTCCTTCAGTTCCTCTTTCAAGTATTCCATTTTGGACTCAATGTGGCAGCGATGCGGTTTTCAAGGTCTTGGTTGTGAGTAGTGGCCATGGTGAGGGGAAAAAAAAAAAAGAGGTGGGAAAGAAAGGTGGTTGAAAAGGGCGGGTGGGTCCACTGAAAAACAAGGATAAAAAATGATAGGTATCACTATGATTAAGACGAAAAGAGGATTCCAATGGAATAGGTCCCAAGTAGAGGTGCCAGGAAGGGGGTCGGGACCACAAGAAAAATGCTAAAAAATGATAGGTATCACTACGACCAGGATGAAAATAAGAGTACAATGGGATAGGTCTCAAATAAGGGTGTGGGCAGGCCCCATACGCTTTTTTTTCACTCATGCAGAGTTATACTTCGATCTGAATAATACTGTAGTGTCAAAATGCCCAAATTCTTAGCAGGAAAAAATATGTAGTAATTTCACAACTAGAATGTAGGAGGCGAGGTTGCATGGAAAAAAACTTGTATGTTCCTTGTTTCTTCTGTTTTTGTCCCAAGGTTTAGAGTTGTTCGTTAGGTTTACTATAGACAAGGGTTTTCCTTGTGCTATAGCTCTCTAATATATGTGCGAGGTCAAACAATATCACTCGAATTGATATCTTAGGGCACCAACTAAGGAGGCTAGACCGTACCCTTAGCCATACTACCTGATTACCTAGGTACTAGAGAGTATCTTCCTGAGTGTTGTTCTCAGTGACACTATAGCAGTTAGGCGGTCGATCGGTTAATCTATGGAGGGCTTCAGGAGATCTAGGCCAATCCGTATATAGGTTCTGTTTGATGTGCTACCACTTGAAGGTTTTGTGGTAGATCCACTATCTCCTGAAGCATCTTACCCTTCAGTCCTTCTTATATAAACCATAGAAGGAGGATGGATGGAAGAACTATCTTCATGTTGAGCTAGTTGGTGTTAATTCTCTACTATAGTGAAGTAACTATATATCTGTAGTAGTGATTTGGAAGAAGCGTTCTAAGCAATCCAACATAGTCTGCTATTGTATTTATTTCTAATGAATGAATGAATGGATTTAATCAGTTGAGACTTTGCTTGTTGAGAATTCTCGCTCGTAAACTCATGTCCTAGAACCATGAGACAATGCACTGATAGTTCATTAATTGGGGAAGCAGATTCCTCCAAAAAGCTCATGAGTTGTTTGACTTACATATTATTTTACGAGTACATCGCACACATCTTTCAACAAATTGTACACCCTCTTTTTCAAATGAAGTAATTTAATTAGTGGATAAAAAGTTAACAAGAAAATAAGTTTTTAAATAAAAAAATAATTTGATAAATGAATAAGTAAATAAAAATATTTGTTTTTTAAAATTAATTATATAAATAAAAATTAAAATTAAAACAATTTAAATAATACATATTAATACTCTTTATAATATTTTTAATTATGAAAATGATATTAACCCATACATAAAAGTCTTTGTATAATGAACATAACTTTTTCAGGGTGTTTAGCTAGAATTTGGTCATGGAAAATAGTATCAAAATATTAACCCATACATAAAAGTCTTTGTATAATGAACATAACTTGTACTTTGGATTATGATTTTTTAGGGTATTGGCTAGAATTGGTCATGGAAAATAGTATCAATCAATACATAAAGTCACTGTATAATAAACACAACACAATACGTGTGGATTACGATTTTTTATGATGTTGACTAGAATCAATACATAAATTTATTTGTTTTCAAATAAATTATTGAAAAATAAATAAGAATTTAAATCACAAAACTTTATTTTTCAAGTTTTAATATAATTTATACAATGGTAATATGAATAGAAAACCAATTAAACAATTATAATGTGAATAGAAAACCAATTAAACAACGGACATAACATAATATTTGAGTTATGATTTTTGCATAATTTTGATTAAATTTAGTTAGAGTGGTTTTGGTTTTTTTGAGTTTTTGAATAGATTTATTTTAAAAAGTAATTAAAATTTATTAAAATTATAAAATTATAATTTTTTTTTTTTTTAAATATAAAAAAATATGGATTGTAATCTACATTTTATTTGTTAATATTTGTTAAATAGATAATATAGTGAAAATTGTAAGAAAAGGTTGTAAGTAATAGTTTTTTTTTTTATATTATGTATATTTGATTTTTTTTTATTGAAACACAGTTTTTATTTTTTTCTACCGAAAAAAAATAATACAGTTGGACTTCATCCAACTGCCCAAATCAAAACACCTTGAACAAAGTACAAACTCTCACATATAATTTTTACAATAAACGGTTATTTTAGTGAGTTTATTTTGAAGTACATATGCTTATGGTTTAACCCTGCTCCAATGGTTTTGTGGTGTTTGAGTATACTCATGACTTAAAAAAAAACTTATAACCAAATCAATCAAATTATGAAATGTACTTCACGAGATTCCAAAAAAACCCTAAAAATAACATTTTACATTCTATAACTTGAGAATTACATCTTGTCGTTTCAACATCCCCTATTCTATATATAATTCGAATATAATCAAGAAATATGTATTAAAAAAAATCATGAAAGCTTCTTTGAAGTTAAATCTCCTACATATGTTGTCCATGAATTGTATGCATTGGTTATTTTTTAGGTTTCTGTGGATTTTATTTACAAAATCATGTGCAGCTGAAGCTTCTTTGATTGGTTTATTAAGCATTGACTCAATATGTCTTTGCTAACTTCGGTTAGTCGTTCAATAACTTGCTTGTTGTTATCCCTTTTATCTTTTATCTCTTTTATCCTCAATCTCTTGGGTCATGCTTGAGTGAGGTCATCTATGAATGGCATATTAAACTGCTCCAACAACTCATTATCTCATTAGTAGAGCTCCACATCTTGGCACAGGATTTTTTTAGATAGGTTTATGGTTTCCTTCAAATCTTGGCATGAGTTTTTCTAGCTCTTCATTAAGATTTGAGTTTTCCTATGTTCTTTCTTAGCATACCTGATCAATTTTGCAGGGTTCTCTTCATGTATACCTTGCCAATACATTACCTTATCAAATGCATGTTCTATCTCAATGTATTGAATCTTTAGTTCATCTAGATGATAAAATAGATTGATGATTTCCTCTTGGTAATCCTGAATTACATTCAACCGGGTGAAGAGGATTTTCTATGCTTCCCTTAACTCTTCATTTGCTTTGCTAGCTTCTTCATTCAAAATTTCCAGTGAATGTGTCCCTTTCTTGCTTTCCTTCAATCTTTCTCAATCTGTTAGGGTCCTAATCCACACATAGGTAGAACAATATATTCAGATGTAATAAAGGTCAATATTAATAAGGCCTTTCAATAAAATAGAATAAGGTGGATGTAAGAAGACCTAAAAGAAGCTTCCGCTTCTAGAAGGATCTTCCTCTAGATGCTTCTTTTTAGTATAAATAGGAGTCGAGGGTATGAGAACCCTAGCTTGGATATTATTGTAATAGAGCTCTGCTCAACTGGAGGTTGCTCCCTCGAAGAGGCCCGTGAACATTGCTTTCAGATTCAAAGTGCTATTTCTGTTGTTATTCTTATATCATTTCAATGTTATTATGGTGAATGCTCTGGTTATATTGTTGTTATTATGCCATTACTAGCATTTTATTTCTGTTCTGCATACATTTTATATCTGGTATATTACACAATCCCCTGGACCTTTTCTCCATATTCAATAATCTTCCACTTTCGTTGCTTGGAGAGAGTAATTTCTTCTTGGTGCTTTGTTATTAATATTTCTATCTCTTGTGAGTGTGACCTTTTCATGGTATCTAATTCCTCTCTTTGTAACTGTTTAGTCTCAGTGTCTTGGTGCTTGAAATCATCCTCCAATTGGGCTTTCTGCAACTTCAATTGTTCATCAAGTTCTGCTACTCTTGCCTTATAATTGTCTAATGTAGCACTTAAGTCACATATAGAGACCCGGTTTTCTCCTGCAAAAATATTCAGGGATGAAGCAGTATCTATGGCATTTATTTGAGGGTCTTACCCCAACTTCCATGAAATTATTTTATCGGATGTTCCCCTAGCGGGAGTGTCTTCTATTCTTTTTCTTTTGGCTAACCTTTTCTCAATTCCCCTTTTTGATTTGCTGTAAAAATATTCTCCTAAGGATACTACAACATCATCAAACTCTATCAATTGAGAAGAATATGAAAAACTTGGTAGTATTGTGCTCAATGGGGTACCAAGATTGATAGGTGAGTTTAGCAGTGTAATCCCCTTAATAACGCTAGGGCTAGACTCTTTGTTTTTGTCCTCCTCTATTTTCCTTTTATTCTGTCTCTCAGCTTATGCCAACTCCTCTTCTTTCTTCTTCCTTTATTCCTCCTCCTTATTTTGTTATTATTCTTTCTTCTTCCTTATTCTGTTTTTTTTTTCTTTTCTTCCTTGCTTCCTCTTGCTTCTTCTATTCTTCTTTTGCATCCTTTCTTGATGCTTCTTCCTTCTTCCTCTTTTCCTCTTCTTCTATCTTCTTCCTTTCTACCTCCTTCTTTCTAATTCCATCCTATTTTTGTTTGGTCTCTTCTTCTTTATGTTTCCCCCTCATTTTGAACCTTTCTTGTATTTCTGTAGCTCTCTTAAAGCTTTCTTCTTCTTTGGTTTCTTGGGATTTATTTCTTTCCTCTTCTTTCTCCTTCTCAATGACCATCAATTTTTCTCACTGTTCTTTGGTTCTATTCCTTTTTTCTTCTTCCTCTAACTGTAATTTTTCTTTTCCTGTTCCATCCTAAATCCAGTTTAATACTTCTTCAAACAATAGGGCTCCTTGGAAAATGTCCTATGAATTATTTTCTTCATGCACAAAAGGGTGTATTAACCCCACAAATTTAATATGATCCATAACAACACCTTTCAAATCATGTTTCTTATATTCTCTCGTGCATAAACATATTTCTTTTAAGACCAAAACTTCTTTTATAGAATGAGGGACGTTCAATAGGGTGAAACTTCCCACTTTGATGGGAAACTTCAGCCAAATCCTTTTGGAACTTGCATCTAGGAATGCAATTATCCCTTCCTTAACAGTTTGATAAACAATCTCCCTTCCTAGTATCTTGTCGGAGACATATTTCGGAAGAAGATGTGGGGCTTATGCATAGCCAAATATTCAGATGTATATGCAATGTATCCATGAAATACGCAGTGTATCCATGTCAAAAAGATCATATCCACGAAAGTGATACACAATGGATCTATGTCTTAGAATTAGAGGAGGATATATGGAAGAAAGGACTGAACAACTGAGACCCCACAAGTACCTATGTCATAAGTGGAAGTGGTACTATCCAATGCAACTCAGGCATAAGCATAAAAGAGGTGATGCTACTACGGACCAGAGGTCTTTAAATCAAACGTTGATGGTATGATTTTGCACTATGTGAATAGATGAGTTGAAGTCGAACACATTGAGACACTGTTTGATTACTAATCATTGACATATACCATTAAAAAATGTGAGACAACCCATCGATAATGATAATGAACATCAAGGTACCTAGTACATTCTAACAAGTGTGAATAAACACACTGATGTCGAACACTTGTAGAATCTATCAATAAAAGGAAATTGATGTATTCCTTTGAACAAAAGAACCACATAATAGAGTGACTTAGGAAGCATGGATTGAAAGAATAACCATAGTTTGTGACATAGGAGGCATCAACAGACTCTCCATAGTGAGTGGAAGAATAACTAGCTAGAGGAGTAAAAATCTATGTAACTGGTTTTGTTTCCTAAAGCCATACTAAACCCAAAATATTGAGACATGGACTCAAAACTTTGTGCTTTGTTCAAAGGAGACTCCACTGCTGCCAAAAACTAAAAATAAGACTCTTTCCCATGCTCTTTTTTTATATCTTTTTCATATTAGAAATTCTGAAAAGGAATAAAAGAATGCTAAAATAGAATAGAGGAAATGAGTGTCACGGTCAATCAAATTAGTTCCAAGTGTAAGGAACATACCTATGCTCAATGCAAGGAAACACATGCAAGATATGGACAGTCAGGGGAATGTCTCCTCCTAGGATATAGGTGCCAAGTTTCAAAGGTAAATATTACAAGGATAACAACTGATGAGAATGCATAAGAAAATGGTTAAGCAACAACAATATGAAACCAAAATTAGGCTCAAAAGTACAAGATGTAAATATGACATTCAGTTACAAATCAACACAAAAAGTATGGTATCCTTGTGGGTTCATCCATAGTTGACCAAAAAAAACCCCAAAGCATCGACATATCAATCCTCAATTGAAGGTTGAGGAAGGTCTCACCCAAGATGCTATGAGGATCACAGTGACCATATAGTCTTATGTTGGTGATGAAGGACTGATTACACAAAAATCCATCCAGGTTGACATTTAGGCAAGTCATTGTAAATTCTTTTAATAGCTACATTATGCAACAAAAACAAACACATTCAATTGACACATGAGTAACACATCATAAGACTAGAATCACTGCATCTTTATTATCTTCATTCAAGCAACAATAATATACAATAAGAAACTTATACATTGACAACAACGAAGAATTTCTCTCTTATACATTTTCCCAATGTTACATTACACAACGCCATGCACTTTTCTTCAGATTCTACAAATGTGACGGACTTGGAATTACAAAAAGAAACATTAAAAAACATAGTCTCAGAGTAATCTCAAGGACAACAATATCCACAACCATTAAACGAAAACCAACTGATTAAATATATTTCTATTGTCGTTTCTCCCTTTAATCTACATCTTGGCTTTGGTGCTCTGTCACTTTTAGTTCTTCCCCACTCTCTCCTCTAACTATTAGTACCACACGCTTCTGTAACATGCATGCATTCCACGTAGCCTCTTTGGAATCGTGGTAATCTCAACTACCTTTCCATCTCATGTACTTTCAGCTCCATGTTTTGTCTTGCTACTTGTACTAATTATTCAGGAATATTTCCCGAAGATTGTTTTCTTGATTCTAGTATGCATGCAATGTCTTCTTTATTTTTGGCATGCATCACAAAACTCGGACTGACGCGCATTTGTATAACTTGAATTAGAACGAAATAACAAAACTTGATCTGGTGTGTGCACCTCCTATCACCCCCTATGTAGTTGCTTGAGTGGGCACAAAATTGGAATAGGTGCACACAAGTTCATTTTTGCACGCATGCAATATTTTCCCAAAACTTTGGGTGCCAATAGGCCCCCACCATTGTTATTTGGCTCATCTCGAGCCAATTTCCTCATGCAGTGACTAGTGTGGGAATTGAGTAAGAGAAAATCATCATCATTATAGAACCATAGCATCAAACTAAGTTGTGGTTGTAGCCAGGTTTGAGTAAGATCAAATCATCTATCGAGGTTGTATTTGCAACCCAACATAGGTCTTGGAATGAGTCGAGCATTCCTCAAGGTAGTCGATGGATTTAGGCTTCATTTGGAGATATTCTTGAACTCTCTCTCTCTTCAAAGGTTTCTGGAATGATGAATGAGGGATCTATTTAAATAACATCATTTAGAAACTGACCCCCTAATTGAACAAAGCTATGCAACTAGATCTTTGTCCAACTACTCTTTGACCTACAATAATTAGATCCCAAGGACGAGATCCATCAAGAGATACCACCGTCATTCTACTGTCTTATTGAGATAACAATAGAGGATGGAAAACATGGACCTCTTATACCAGTGGAGAGGATAAATTGCAACCTTGGGCTATTTGCTTCAACAAAGGTGATTATCCATGGCGACAAGAAAACCAACTTCAGGCCTAGAGAACTGACATACTGCCATAACTTCAAACCATAGTTCAGGTAACTGTGTGGTATTTGGCTACGCCTTGTGGGTGAATAAGAGGGTGTGACCTCTGTCTAAAAGTTGATGTTGAATTGGAAACCTTCGTGAAAAATGGATTGTGGGCGCTCTGGATTCCTAGATGGATTGGGAATTACATGTCTTGAGACATCTATTAAGCTAGGCCATGAAAGGGGATTTGAAACAAGAGATGGTAATATCAGTGGAAAATGGAAGGATAGAAGTGAGCGATAAAAGATGTTAGGAACCAAATACCAATATAGCATAGAAAAACCTCAGAATAAGTACTCAAATCCTTGAAAAGAGAGAAAATTTTAGATAATAAGCCTCTTCAAGGGGGAAACCTCCTTATACGAGAGGGTTAGTGATACGTGGGTGCGAGTGAGAATGGGACATAGAGGATATATTTGATGGATAGGTGGGTGAAAGAAGTTATTTATAGAGTGGGGAATGATTGGAGATGTAAGTCAGAACGAGGTAAATAATTGGTCAATGTGAACAATTAGAGAACAACTATAGAGTCTCGACGAAGCCTTGCATATGAGGAGATAACGATTCATATTTGTCGTATTGGTGATTTTCCTTTTGGAATGTGGGGTCATAAATAATTACGTATCAGGGATCTGTGTGATCTAGACAAACTAGATTGCTTGAATCTTCAATGTAATTTAGTGCCAGATAGCTAAATCCGGTCCCATATGAATCCTTCCAGAGCCAATACCTTGTACGTAGGCCATAACTTCGACCTGAATTGGGAATATTGGGAATATGCAATGTTTTAAATCTATCTAGTCCACCTATGTGACTGGAGTGTATGTTGTGCTGCCAAAAAGGTGAATTATACCGACTATGTACTCTTCTACATATTGTGCATCCTACGCTAATCCTACCTTACAAAACTCTAAGTTGGAGAAATGTAGTTAATTGATAGGCGACCCCTGCAGGCCATAGTACACCTTCAACATACTACCATTAATAATTCCCTTAAACATCTATCCCTACAATGTAACCATCTTGGTGACATCGGCTTCCCTGATGCAGACCAAGCGGAAAGGACCCAACCAATGCATACATGTCTTGTCAAGCTATTGTAAATATTTGTTTTAATATAAAAATATTGTTGGCCCTTGGTTATGTATTAAGGAAGAAAGAGAATATTAAGGAAGAAGAAAGACGAAGTATGGAGTGCGCGGAATACACACAAACCGAGGAAGGGTTGAAGTGGTTAAAGAATCATAAAAGAAGGAATGAAGTAAGGAAAAGCAGGTCATTGAAAGAGAAGATCAAGGAAGATAAATCATCAAAGAATATGGATTGTGGAAAATTCAACAAGCGGAAGAAAACACCAATGGATGCTTTGGAGCACCTCATGGAAAAGAAGGAAGGATAGGCTGGCAAAGCCCTGAAAACATGGGTCATGTGGACCTAGGGTCTTGGACCTAGGGTTTTGAACCTAGGGTTTTGGATCTAGGGTTTTGATAGCTAGACTTCATTCTAAGGTTGTCTAAGAGTCATGAAATGTATAAATAGAGGTCTATAAGAGTTGATAGGGTTGTTATTATTATTGTGGGTGACAACGACATTGAGATCAAAGTATTGTGCATTCTTGTATTGTGGATGTTCAGCTGGGTGAGAAGATCAACTCTGTAGTTGGGTGCACAGGTAAGGGAGAGAGAGGGGAAGAGAGAGAAGGATCTACAACTAAGTGCGTAGATAGAACTGTATGTTTTCATCTAATATATCAAGAAACACAGTTCTGTGGACGTATCCCTAGGGAGAGGGTGAACCGCGTAAATATTGTTGTTCTTTGTGGTTTATGTTTTGTTATTTTCTATCTGATTATACTGTTACTCCATTGTTCTTTCCATATGAAAGATAGAATGTATAAGATAACTTTGCGAAGCCAAGTGTAAGACTGTTAAAGACTATCTAGGTTAAATTGCGTTGTTGTTCCAAGATCCCTTTGCATTTCCTCTGGTTGTACACACCCGTGTCCTTCAACCCCCTATCGCTACTCTAGGTGAGACTTCATCTTCTTTGCAGGTGTTTCCGAAAGGGCCAGGAGTTAGGGATTGTTGGTGCGCTGTTAGAGTTGAACCCTGGGTTTTCCCCTGTGACAACAAATGGTTCTGTTGTCGGGATCAGGATCTTCTTGAGGGAATGTCAAGGTGGTTTCCATCGAAGACATAGATTCAGAAGTGGTTAGAAGAACAAGAAAGGGACTTCGCCAAAGCTCAGAGAAAAAACCCTAGCATTAGTGCAAAATATTGGTTGGGAAGGTACATATTTACTGGCATACATGAGATTTTATTTGGAGGAGTTCATAAGGAGTTATATGACTGGTTAGCTAGATTAGAAGACACTCAGTTTGAGATTAGATATAGACCACTTGTGGTTTAGACAACAACGCTGATCAAGAAAGTCAAGAGAGTCGATAATGCTGTGTCTAGAGTAGTGGATCTATGGTTTGATAGCACTATTGGAGGGTATATTATTGAGTTTGTTGTTGACAGAGTGGAATCGTATAGCCAATAAAATAGGTATTTCTTTAAGGGACCTAGAGGGAAGTTTCTACACTTTTTGAAGCTGAAGATTAAGATGCTATTGCATGAAAAGAATATCTTGAAGATATAGTAATTAGTTGGATCTTAAATCTAATGTTCAAGAATTCAGACAACGCCAACGACGTAGAGGTTGGACACACGCGAAGTGGGAGATCATTCAGGAAGGTTCCTCTTGCGAACTTGTTTGAGCAGAGTTACAGACCATTCACACAAGACAAGGATTTGTACAGTGGAGAAGAAGCAGGGAGATTAGACGGGGAGTATTTAGAGTTCCCAAGGGAAAAGGAAGTAGATATTGGAGAACTTCACCAAGAAGAACCAGAAACTTTAGGGACTGTGTGTATTATCGAATTAAGTATTATTAATCCTCCTATTGTTCTAGCAGCATTAAGTAATAAGAGTAATTAGAGAAATTAGAGTATTGTTACAAGCAGTTTAGTACATACTCAGTCGAGAAACCAAGGAATATCTATGGCAGATGAAATGAGGCTACCTATTTTTAGAGGCGATGGATCTCAAGATCCTAACCAGCACTGGTTCTTATGTGAATATGTATGGAGCATTAAGCAAGTCTCCGACGAAGATGTTAAGAGAGCTTAGTTTAGTACTACATTGAGGGACCGTGCCTTGAGCTGGTATATGGAATTTTCTTCAGGATCTGTAGAACCTAAACCGCCGAATGCCATTAAGACTACATTGAGTGAAAATTTCAAGAAACCTAAGTCAGAGTCACAGTGTATTACATAGTTGAAGGATATCAAGTAGAAGGTAACTGAACCGGTTTGGGAATTTGATCAGTGGTTTAAGACCTTGACAGACCAACTAAGTTTTCATATTATGGATGAGAAGCATAACGAATGGTTCATCACTTCCCTCCTTCCACACATCATAGTTCCCTTGATGCAATAGAAGGTCATGTCACAAGCTGAAGCATTGGAGATTTCCATGAAACTAGAAGCATCCCCTGTAGGAGAATCCAGTCCAGGTATGAGCCAGATCTTGAATCAATTAACTAGTTTATCCTTACAGGTCGAAGATATGAAGAAGGACAAAGGAAAAGAGAAAAGAGAAGACATCTGGTGTATCCGATGTAAATTAGAGGGCCATCACAAAGAGCATTGTCCCTTATTTAATGAATACTTGGCCTCTGGAGCCCCTAACCCATTGAATCAGACTATTATACACTGGTGTGAGGTATGTAGAAATAGACATTGCCCTGGTGAATGCTATTATATGTAGAAATATGTCTAGACACCTACCAATCTTTATTGTACATTATGCAAATCTGTGGGGCATGATGAGAAGGATTTTAGGGCTTATGACCTCATGCATGAAAGGTCAAGGGATACGTATAGAATTCAAGGAGAATTATATTCGAAAGGAAATAGTGCGCAGTTCAACTCCCCAGGAAGAGTAAAATTCATCCCTCGTGGTGGATTCAAAGGAAGAGGACAAGGTGGAGGTATGGGTCGAGGTCGAGGTCAGATTATTTTCTATAACTACGCACAACTAGGAATTTTGGAAAGGGATTGTCAAAACCCTTGTACTACTTGTAACTACTGTTATTCATTCGACCATGTCATTGAAGATTGTCCAGTATTGTTAGCTAAACTTCAGGAAAGACGAGGTGGAAACCAACAAGTTCAACTAATATCAGCGGAACCTCGCAGGGAGGATCCCAGAGTCGTTGTTATTACTAGAGGAGGTGTTGTTTTAGGAGAAGATCGGGTGACTCTAGGAAATAATACAAATGGATCAGGGATCAGAAGAGCTGTAGAGAAGGCACAATTGTTTGATCCAAGGAGAGAAAAACATACTTTTGAAGAAGCAAGGAAAGAATTTGTAGGAGAACAAGCTTCTTCATATAGGGCACAACCAGAAGTAAGGTAATGTGAAATTCCACCAGTGTTTGATTAGTCTTCCCTAGCTAGACAAGGAAAAGATGTAAGAAAGCTTATGGACTTCTTGTATACTTGTATAAATTTGATTAAATATGAAAATGTTGTGAGGGAACTACAACACCTGAAAAGATAGTATTAAATTGGAAGAATAGATCCTCTGCTGAGTAGAGCTATGAATCAAGTATCTAGAAAAAGGAGGACAAAAAAGGAACTGCACCTTAGTGCTTAGATTGGAGACTACAATGTGGACTATGTGGTCCTAGACCTGGGATCTGAATTAAATGTTATGATGAAGCAGACTTGGACACTGATGGGAAAACCTAAGTTGATTTCCTCTCATATCAGGCTCAGAATGGCTAATTAGCAGGCGATGAGCCCCTTTGGAAGACTAGAGCATGTCCATGTAGACATCGACAGGGTAAAAACATTTGCAGAATTCAAAGTGATTGATATTGTTGATGATAGATGTCCTTATCCTGCACTGTTAGGAATTGATTGGGATTTCAACAATCTGACCGTTTTTTACCTAAAAAAGGGAAGAATGACATTCGAGGGCAATGGCCTTAAGGTCATTGCACCCCTTGATCTTGATGAAGTTCGTAGATACAAAGAACCTATAAGAGAAGAAGATCATTCATACGAGCCAGAGAACATCTATAAATTGACAACAAGACAATAGGATTATATTAATCCTACAACAGATGGAAATCTAAGTTGGAGAAGTGAGAGTGCATGCTCATCCGACTCAGAAGAAGCATTGGAAAATTGGTAGAACATAATGTATGAAGTCTCTATG
>ML842076.1:0-21907 GCA_009831015.1 Picea engelmannii
GATATGGTGGGGTGCACACAGAGGGACAATCACAAATTGGTACTAATGTAAGCAGTTACTATGCATAAGGTTTGACGCAGAACAAGAAAACAACAAACAACATAAGTACGATGGACAAGGGGCACCAGTGGAACACTTGGAGAAGTGTAGAATGTTGTGGAAAAAGACACCCCCAGAGGAATGGCCTCATTATTTCATACACACCCTAGAAGTTATACTAGCAAAGTGGTATACAAACCAGGAATTGCGCAGAGGAACTGCAACCTGGACGACATTGCAAAAAAACTTTGCAATCACCTTCTCATTCAAACATGAGAACCCCAACATAGATGCAACTCTCAAATAGATAAGGGGAGTGATATTCATCAAAGAACCTGAAGTAGAACTTATCATAGAAGAGAAACATCGGAACAAACAAACAACCAAGGAACTATTATCGTGTTATCATGTACAGGAGGAAGCACTAGATGAAGACGATTCACGCGATATTCATATTGAAGAAGCATAAGGAAAAAGAGATGTGGAAGTTCCAAATATAGAATAACAAGTTATTTCCGCATCGATCAAAGTAAAGAAAGTCAATATTGGGACAACTGATCAGCCCAAAATGGCCAGCATTGGGGATTATTGGGATGAGAAAACAATGGAAATCATAATAGAGTTACTGTGCGAGTACAGTGACCTGTTTCCCACAACATTTACAGAGATGAAGGGCATAGCGAGAGAGCTAGGAGAAATAAAGATACCACTTAGACCAGAAGCGAGATCGATCAGACAACGATCATACTATCTGAACCCAATATATAAGAAAAAATTCAAAGCCGAGATCGACAGGATGCTCGAAGATGAAATCATAGAACCGGTCGAAGAATCAAAATGGATAAGCTCGATGGTAGTGAAGGACAATAAATAAGGAGGGATAAGTATATGTGTCGACTTGAGGAAGTTGAACGATGCATGCCTACATGACCCATTCCCTACATCGTTCATGGACGAAGTGTTAGAGAATGTAGGAGGACATGAATCTTACTCGTTCATTGATGGATTTTCAGGCTACCATCAGATCAAGATCACCCAAGAAAATAGATACAAGACCATGTTTGCGATAGAATGGGGATATTACCAGTACACAGTCATGCCATTTGGATTGAAGAATGCACCAACAATTGTTTCTAGAGTAGTCATTGCAGCGTTTAAGGAATTCATCCACTAGTTTCTCGAAGTATATTTGGATGATTGGACAATCTATAGTTTGTTGAAATACCATGTAGAAGTCTTACACCTTATGTTAGAAAGATGAAGAGAGTGCCATATATCACTGAATATAAATAAATGCATATTCAGAACACCGTTTGGGATACTATTGGGCCATATAGTATGCAAACAAGGTTTATTAGTAGATCCTTCAAAGATTGCAGTGATTTTTAACTTACAACCACCAAAAATAGTCCGTCAGCTAAGAGCGATGTTGGGACACATAGGTTACTATAGGAAATTTATCAAAGCATATGCACAGATCACTACACCAATGGAAAATATGCTAAGAAAGGATACAAAGTTTCAGTGGAATGACTAGTGTCAACATGGCCTGGATACCCCGAAGGAAAAGGTGGTCACCACGCCGATATTAGTATTTACAGACTGGGAGAAGAAATTCCACATTCAAGTAGATGCATCGGCTATAGAACTTGGAGATACCTTGGCACAGCCAGGAGTGAGAGACTTGGATCACCCGATAGAATTTGCAATAAGAAAGTTATCCGACTCAGAACAAAACTATAACACGACAGAACGGGAAGGCCTAGCTATGGTCTGGGCACTGCAGAAATTCAGACATTACTTATTGGGAAAACACTTTAAGATGTTCACAGATCACTCAGCCCTGAAATACCTAGTCAACAAGCCAGTGTTGGGGGGGAGAATCTGTCAATGGTTACTACTCTTTCAAGAATTTGACTTTGAAGTAATAGTCAAACCAGGAAAATTGAACGCAGGACCTGATCACCTATCAAGGGTCACAAACAGAGAAGAACCTATGAATTTAGAAGACAATTTTATGGATGCACAACTATTCTCAGTTCAAATCGTTGATGAATACTTTGCAGATATCATTCAGTACTTGAGCACAGGTACTGCACCGCAATAATATAGCACCGCGCAGAAGAAAAACCTGGTAGTTCGTACTGCTGATTATCAACTGATTGTAGGACATATATATATAATGGGCGCAGATAAAATCTTACAAAGATATGTGTTAGAGCATGAAAGACCATAAATTTTAGCAGAATCCCATGAGGGAATAGCAGGAGGGAATTATGCAGGTAAAGCTACTGCGCAAAAGGTATTGCACGTAGGACTATGGTGGCCAACGATTCACAAAGACTCGAAGGAGTATTATCAAAGATGTGATTCCTGTCAAAGGGTAGGAAAACCTAACAAAAGGAATGAGATTCCACTACGACTAGAAGTAACGTTACAAACATTCGATAAGTGGGAAATAGACTTTGTGGGATCGATCAACCCACCAACAAAAATAGAAGGAGCTAGGTATATTATCACCGCGACAGAGTACCTAACAAGATGGGCGGAAGCTGAACCAGTGAAGGATTGCAGTGCAGAAACAACATCTCACTTTTTATTTGAACAAGTCATTACTCGATTTGGGTGCCCAAGAGTTTTGATGAGCGACCAAGGCACACACTTCATAAATAGAACCATCAACGCTATGATTGAAGAGTTTGAATTCCATCAACAAAAGAGCACATCATATCATCCATAGACAAATGGCACAGTGGAAGCGTTTAACAAAATCCTAGAGAACGCATTGAAAAAATCTGTAACATCAATAGGGACGAATGGGATCTCAAAATACCAGCGGTATTATGGGCATACATGAATACATGCAAAAAGTTGACAGGGAACACGCCATTTAAACTGGTTTATGGCCAAGAAGCAATGCTGCCATTAGAATTTCTAGTACCAAGCTTGCGCATAAAAGCCATCACACAAATGACAAAACGAGGTGTAGTACAGGAATGATTAAATCAGTTATTGACCATGGAGGAAGATCAAATCTTGGAAGGATTCCACCAACAGATTCAGAAAGCAAGAGACAAACATTGACATGATAGACACATCAAGAAGAAAACTTTCAAGGAAGGAGATCTAGTACTGATGTATGATAGCAAATCGTTTCAGCACCCAGGAAAGATCAAAATGCATTGGTTAGTACCATACGAGGTAAAATCTATCACATATGGAGAATTTTTACAGTTAAGAGACTTATCAGGAACAAAAATTAGAGGGATGATCAATGGGAGCCGACTGAAGATGTACAAGGACAGTCGACCACCCACCACGCAGTAAAAAAGAAAAGAAAAAGAAGAACCAAAAAGAAACAAAAAGGAAAGAACCAAAGAGGGCACAATATGCTAGAGGTAGAAAGGCCACGCAAATTTAGAAACACAAACTCATCAAGGAGAAGGACAACGATCACATACAAAGGTAAACAAGTGGGAAAAGGAAATTCGGCAAAATCAGGATGACATGACAACACTAGGCGGAATTAAAGGATGGAAAGGACCGATGGGACACCGCATTAATTGTGCCAACAGAAGAATACAAGGCATAGTAATGGAAAGTACGAAACCATTGAAGGTACAGTGAACTTGTAATGAAGGTGAATTAAACCTATAATCAAGGAAACATCCTCGACAAACGTCATGGGAAAGACATACAAAAGATGGATGCAGGAGCCAATAGTTTATTCACAAAAGGAGAATAGACAGAGAAAAATCGAGGTTGAAGACCACACTGTGACTTCATAGATATCATAGAGACTGTTCAAATCCAGTAGACAATTGACATTCACCGCCATGGCACCGCCCAAGCAAGAAAAAGCGGTCCAGACCGCTAGGTCATGAGGACAGGTGGAAGAAGGTGAACAACAACTATCAGAGATCGTCAATGTCGACAAAATACTATCCCTAGAAACAACACTAGTGCACTCGACACCCATATTGGAAGAAATCCAACAGCCAACATCGGAGGGAAAGAATATAGACATACCAGCAGAAGTACAAGAGCTGTAGAACCAAGAAGAAGAAACCCTGAAGGAGGTGCAACCAGAGAGCACCGAAGCATCTCTGAGATTTAATGGAATGACGTTGACTTGAGAGTCAGCTGTTGAGCCAGATGAGTCACAAACGACCATATCAGACCACCCAACAGTAGGGATGGTCGAAGATGCCTCAGATTGGTCAGAATGGTATATAGAGCAACGACCGAAAGCTGTTGGAACTTCAAGACAACCACCAACACTGAATAAAGACAAGATACAGATACCCAGGTCACCTCGCAAGAAACCTGCAACACAAATTGTTCTACCATGCATACCAGAGGGGGTACAGGTAGGACCAGATCTACTAGGATTCATAGGGAAGCTCAAATACTCTGACCATGATGTAGAAGACAAAGAGGGTATTTTTACAAACTACAGGCACAAATCAGGTTGGAGAACTGATCGAGTAGCCAATCCAATGGGCAACTGGGCTGCAGAAAACAAGAATTTTAGGTCTGTTGGACCTACCACATTTTTTCAGCGGTCAACACGCAACCGCATGTGTCAATAAACTATTAGTAGTTACGCATGGTGGGCACATCTAGCTGGAAAAGAGTGTCTCGATAGACGTATAGCTGATCGCGATCATAACAGGATTTTCATCTCAGGGCATGGATCCCACGCAGTTTCTGGATGACAAAACTAGGGAGAAAACACTAGCAGAAGAGATGAATAATAAGTATGGCATTGACAAGGGGGACAAGAGGGAACATTATCAAGAGGATCAATGATGCCGCAACACAATTGGGCACGAAAATATTAGCCTTCAAGCTGCTAAGAAAATGCCGCAGGGAGGAAGTCCTAACTGGAGTTGTTCCAATTGTTGCTCAGTGCACAGAAGGCACCTCAATGAGATGGGCACTGTATCTCTTGAACTTATACCTGGATGACTGGAAGGATGCACATGATCTAAGCAAATAGTTTCACTACTCATGGATGATCACATTTATAGCCTTTATGGGTTGGAGGGAACCAAGGTATGTATTTTTTGGCACTAGGCCCAAACCAAATCAGGGAGCGAGATATCTGTTGCTCAGAGCCAGGCCAGATTCAAGGAGAAAAAAGGTGAATGAGGCTATATTTGAGTGATACCTACGCGAACTACAAGAATCCATCTCCAAGATGTGGAGAATAACACCAGAATATCTCATGTGATATGGGGACATTGCCAATTTCCAGGCCACAGGACACACAATGTGGATACATGAAAGGAAGGATCCAGATAACTAGTGGCTACAAATGCACTATTGCATCACAGAGGGTGACATCGACATGGTCATCAATGAATGGGATGATGAATGGAGGATTCCATCCATCACCCAAGAATTTCCAAAAAGAATAGCAGAAGCAGGGGCAGGGCAGAGAGAAACATAGCCTCCAGAAATCCAAGTGCCCAAGAGATGAATAACGGGCTAGGGAAAGACAACATAGACAGATGAAGGGCCAAAAAATAAAATGACCCAGAAGGGGAAAAATGAGAATACAAAATCAGCCAATGAACAACAGAAACAGGTTGAGGGAGCGCAAGAGACCACAAAAAGTCCCAACCCAAAGGAAGCAGGGAAAAACAAGAGGGCAACCACGTAGACAAGATGCGTGTGCAAGAAATCAAAGGCACAAAGAACACTGCTAGAGTATACGATCATGAATGACGATGGGGAGATGATAGCCTGAATGGTCTAGGATTGTCTATCCAAGGACTTCGACCATGTTGCACACCATAGGGATAGGATTGAAGATCAATTAGTAGACATGCAACAACTCCTCAATCAAATCAGGGAAGGGAATCCAACAAACAACAGGGGAATCGAACCATCAACACCAAAAACAGAAGGAAGACTACAAGAATAAGAATGAGAGTTAGTCCAGGAAATATTCCAGCCACACATAAAATTCCATATCAACCCTAGTATGTTGCGTATGGACAAAATTGTGGGGCAGACACCCTTGAAGGACTTAAGCCAAATCCAACTTGTGTTGACAAGGATACCATCAGGGGCACTACATAGGTTGTAGGTGAGCGTAAACCATGAGGTACAGTCTCGCGCATGTAGAGACTTAACCAAATTGAAGTAGGTAATAAAGAAACAAGATGAGTTGGAAATAGTCTATGAGATGGATAAATCTGAGACCCAGGAGGAAAGGGAGTGCATAAAAGGATTGGAGCAGAAAGTGGCAGGAACTTATGAGAAGATTCCATAGGCCACGCAGAGTGAGGTAATCATAGCAGCAGAAAGATTGATCAGACTACGCACGCAATTGATCAATATCAGAAGGAGGTCGATAATCTCCAAGAACATCTCATACCAACCACTCCACTACCAGTCAAGGAGCAAAGGAATCAGGAAGTAACAGTGCAACTGCAGGAGATAGAGTAGCAGGTTAGCACAACAACTGACTTGTTCGATAAATAAGAACAACTTTGGACTATATTGGAGGAGGATCAATAGGTCCAAAAGTGGGACAAGGGAGAAGAAAGGATCAATGCAGCAATCTAAGAGCTCAAGCAGAAGAATAAGACAATACCAATAACAAAACACGTCAAAGGGATGCAGGACATGAAGAGATTGCAGGTAGAGCTAATTACTGCGCAAACACGGAAACAAGAGAAACATGCTCAAATGGAACTGCTGCAAGAGAGGGTAGAAAAATTCCTGGCACAAGCAGAGGAAGCCAAGGAAAAAACAACACAAAACCAGGCAGAGTGCATGGAATTGATCAGTGAAGAAATTGCAGTCCAGATAATGGACACACTCAAGGAGAAGACTGCATAGGCGTAGACATAGGCAACAACACTCAAGGATGACAATGTTGTAGATGCAGAACTATCATAATAAATATCCAAGAGCCAAATCTTTGTGGACGTAGCCCAGGAGGGGGTGAACCATGGTAACATTTGTGTTATGTGTTGAATGCATGCATATATTTATTGTCTCTAGTAGTTATTATTATGTTGAATGAATGAGTTATCATATTTCCTGTTTAAATATTGTTGCGATATTGAGGGAATAAGCTGTTGGATTTACTGCATAATCATGAATAACAATGTGTTGCATTTACAAGTCATAATGGTGGTTCAATATCTATATTGCTTATCTCACACTCAATCTTAGGCCATAAACACCTGAGTCTTACAACCACCCATTAAATCTATCTTGGGTGAGACTGTGTAACGCATCTTATGCATTTTGTTGCCTTCTGGTTTACTAGGAGGGCCATTAGTTTTAGAGGCTTTGTTGGAAACCCGAATAGACATGAATCTTGGGTCAATACAAACTCAAATAGTATAGAAGAGAAGAATAACCAAGAACCCATGGAATTTACCTTCCCCATCAGATTCAATGGAAGGGATAGGGAAGCGTGTCATGGTCATGACCTTATCCATGACTAAAGTTGCATACAACATGGTCCAACAAAATTTGACCAACCCTAATTTGAATCCCCCACAAGAGTTAGATCCAATTATCGAGCCTATTTGGGTTCAATATTATCTTTCCATTCAATATTCTTTAGACTTGGTCTTTCCCTCCGACGAGGTGATTCTCGAGGCAATGACTGGTCCCGAAAGACCTTGGGATGATCTACATCATAGATCATATTTCCTTCCCAAGCTTAGGAGAATAGAGGCTGGAGAATTGTTTTTGACCATGAATAGAGATAGTCCTTGTCCTATCAATCCTCTGGCTATGCACAGAGTTTATGCTGAGGGTAACATGGAAAGCATTTCTACAATGATTCCAATCAATATCTCCAAAATCCCTGGCATCATAGAGAATGTTTTCATTGGAGCGGATTGCTCCCCCAAAGAGATTCAAACTTATACTGAGTTACTCAAAGAGTTTCACGATGTTTTTTCCTGGTCTTACGAGGAAATTCCAGGAATCGACCCACAAATTTTAAAGCATGAAATCATGACTTATCCTGATGGAAAACCGGTCCGACAGAAGCTTCGTCTGGTTAATCCTCGAAAATAGGAAGCACTTAAGGAAGAAGTAGAGAAACTACTCAAAGTCAATTTTATCTACCATGTACAATTGACGAAATGGGTGTCAAACCTAGTTCCAGTTAACAAGAAATAGGGCACAATTCACGTTTGTATGGAATTCCATGATTTGAATAATGCCTGTATGAAAGACAATTTCCCTACCCCGTTTATCGATCAAATTTTCAATGAATGTGTAGAATGTGAATTCTTTTCATTCATGGATAGTTTTTAGGGATACAATCATATTCAAATCAAACTCGAGGACCAAAATAACACAAATCTTATTTGTCCTTGGGGTACCTTTGCGTATCGTAAGATGCCTTTTCGTCTGAAGAATGCTGGAGCCACCTTTCAATGGGCCATGTCATTCTCTTTTCATGACCTCAAACACATAGTCAAGGCGTACCTCGATGATCTAGCATCATGTTCTCGCAAGATATCGGATCATCCTGCCCATCTATGACTAATATTCGAGCGATGTCGCTACTATCAGATTTGCTTGAATTTTAACAAGTGAAGTTTATGTGTGACGTTAGGTCATATTCTAGGTTTCATTGTATCGACAACAGGGTTCATGGTCAATCCTCTCAGGGTTGAGGCGATAGTTTAGTTTCCTCCCCCGTGCACGATACCCCAGCTTTATATATTACAGGGGAAAGCATATTTTATTCAACGTTTTTTCGCTAATTATGTTGAGATCACTAAAGGGTTTATGCATCTTTTAAAAAAAGGGGTTCGATTTTGTTGGGATGAATCTTCTCAAACCTCTTTTAAAGCATTGAAATATGCCTTGATGTCTGCCCCTTTGCTCCGACCTCCTAATTATAACATATATTTCTTGTTGTATTTGGATGCTGCAGAGTCGACCATCGACATGGTCTTGGTTCAAGAAGATGATATGATCGAAGAGAACATTATATATTACCTTATCCAAGGCCTGGTTGGACTGGAACTCAACTACTTTCATGTTGAGAAAATTTCCTTGGCAGTTGTTCATGCTATCCAATGTTTCCATCACTACGTTTTGCTTTGCAAGACCACTATCATTTCCATCGTTAACCCTTTCCAATATGTGTTAACATGACGAGTCATTGGTGGAAATATTAGTATATGGATCGTCATCTTATAGGATTTTGACTTGGATTTTGTTTCTGCAAAATCCAAAAAGTCATTGGTCTTTGTCGAACTCATTTCAGAATTGATGGTCGAGCCTAGTGATATCATGCTTGAAGAGTCGCCTATTAATGGATATATTTTTTTAATTGCATCTTCGGACCCCTGGTATGGATATTAATGGTGTATCTCCAGACTTTGAAGTGCCCCTCTTCTTCTACCTGCAATGAGCATCAACAAATTTGACATCAGGTGTGAAAATATCTTATACTCGATCACACTTTGTATCGTCGATGCGTAGATTGCATTCTTCGACAATGTCTTATCCATGAAGAAGCATATCTTGTTTTGAATGATTGTCACACTAGAGCATGTGGTGGTCATTTGTATGGGTTGGAAACAACCCAAAATATTCTACGTGCAAGTTACTTCTGGCCCTCATTAATAAAGGATTGTGTAGAGGTGGTCAAGAAGTGCCACTCATGCCAAATATTCTGTCGAAAGATGTAGGTACATCCTGCTCCTATGTTTCTAGTCATTGTTGTTGGTCCTTTCACCAAGTGGGGGATTGATTTTACTACATGTCACTCGGTTTCAACAAGGGGGAATCATTACATGATCATAGCAGTAGACTACTTTAGGAAGTGGGTCGAAGCTATGCCAATGTTTAGCAATGATGGAAAAACAACGACTCTTTTCATCTTTAATCAGATAGTATCAAGGTTTGGTATCCCAAAGGAGATTGTCACTAACCATGGAAATCACTTCCAAAACAAAATGATGACTGAATTAATTTCAAAGCTAGGGATCAAATAGGAACATTCGTCACCTTACTACCATCAAGTGAATGGACATGTTGAAGCTATGAATAAGTCTCTCAATACTATTCTTCAATGAATGATCAATTTTGCCAAGTCAAATTGGAATTTGATGTTATATTCATCATTATGGGCCTATCGAACGTCTGTGAAGATTTCCACCGGTTTTTCACCTTTTTAACTCGTATACGGGCTGGAAGCAGTCTTACATATTGAGTGCCAGATTCCTTCTTTAAAATTGGCAGTTGAATTACTTCCTGACACTTCATCGCTTGAGGAATTCCTTTTATATCTCGAGTAACTCGATGAGCAGTGTTGTGATGCATCCTTAGCCAATGAGGCTCGTAATAAATGAGTCAAGTGTCAGTATGATCGGTCTATTCATCCTCATATTTTATTCGAAGGTGATCTTGTCCTGGTCTATGATCAAGACAAAGTTCCCCTAAAGGTAGGCAAGTTCAAACCCGTGTGGTTCAGACCGTTCATTGTGAAAGAGGTCTTAGAGAAAGGCACTTACCATCTGATTTATTTTGAGGGAATTGCCTTGGCGGAGCCTAGAAATGGGCTCTACCTTAAGAATTACTACTCATAGGTTGGTCACCTAGGTGACTTCTTGTATATATGTATATCCTCTTATACATTTTTTTTCCTTTTTGTTTTGTGGACGTGTAGTTATTTATGTCTTCTTTTTCACTGTGGCAGATTTCAAGTGAATCAGAGGTTTATTTTGGTCTTGCGGATGATGCTATCCAACACACTCAGAGGCTTGCTTCCGCAGCTTGGGTGATTTTCACACCTGGAAGCCAATTGCTATATTTCCGAGGTATTTGTCTAGGAAATGCTAAAAATAATGTTGTTGAGTACAACACAATTATAGAATTTATTCGTGACGCTTTGTCACACGACATTTCTCGCCTCCGGGTCTACCTATATGCTCAACTAGCTGTGTCCCAGTTAAATGGGGTTTACTGCATTTATGATCCCACTCTGCACCGACGATTCCTTAGGGTATGTCTCTTAGAATGATATTTCAATTACATTACGTACATCCATGTTCCTAGAAGATTTAATTATTTAACATATACTCTAGATAATCAAGTCTTAGATTGGCATGTTGCTCACATATAAAAATAAAATCACACACATACACATGTAAATACATTTGTAAAAATGCCATCCATAAGACAAGAAAGATGTATATATATATATATCCAAAAAATAATGTTATGAGTACATAAGTGGGAATGAAATCCTCAAAAGTCATCGATATACATCGTCGAGCTTATGCCCTCAAAAAATAGATATGGTACAAAACGTGCCCTCGACACATCAATGATCAAGTACTATCTAAGGATGAGGCCTATTGGCCTTGCTATAATGTACAATGGTGTTCGCAAGATGCCGAAAAAACTGGACCCAAGTCTGGGGCACCCCTACTACATGTGGCTGCATAGCCGGGGGGATATCCTTAATCTCGGCCATAGGAACTGTTAGCACAAGATTGGTTTATGCCTCAGCTTTGCATAAGTCCTTCATTATTAATTTTGGCAAATGAATATAACTGTTATGGGATATTTTATTTATTTTGGGGAAAATTAAAATTATATTGGTTTATTCCCAATCTCCAATGATGTAGGAGCATCGCCCACATCAAATGAGGCAGCGCAGGAGCAATTGGACAGCTGGAAAGCGCCAGCCCAAATTTTGAAAGTTCCTTGAAGTTGTTGCGCAATCTTAAATGAAGCCATTAAGACGAGGCGCACTTGTGTAATGTAACGGGACCTTGAGCAACTCGCTCTCGTCCTTAGTAGATAGAAGGAATTTAAAGTAGTTAATGCAGGTAGATAGAATTTAATTCTAGATTAGACAGTTTTAGAACGCAAGAGGGAAACAGGATATAGACACCCTCATTGTGCATTGTAACATTATTCTGAAGAGGAAGAAGAGAAAGAGCATGCAGAGAGCTATGTAGGAACACCCATGTACATATATTTGAATTAAGAGAAGAGTTGATTCAAATTCATGGTTTTGTGTCTGTTCTCTGTGTATTGATGTTATGCTCATGAATGTTTGCTTCCTGTCATACATTTTCTTTATATGTTGTGTATATGATTTCATGTTTGAGTTTGAAGTCTGAAAGGGTGAAGGAATGAGTTTCAATTGTTTCTCTATCTGAGAAAGAGTTCCTGCAAGGAGTGCAGTTGAAGTAGTCCGCAAGGAGTGGATTGCCAAAAAGGCTTAGATAGTTTAGCTTTTGTTCTCATTCACCCACAAGTGCAGAAAGGCATAGGAGCCATGCATGGAGTGCGCAGGCCAAAGGAAGTTCAGGGTTGTGAACCTGAGTAAGTGTTGAAGGACTGTTGCTGCAAGTGTGCACAAGGTCGAAGTATTCAAGCACTTGAAAGTGTTTGAAGGTTGCCGCAAGGAGTGCAAGCAAGAGGTTTCTTTCTGAGGACTTGAAGCTGTGGAAAAGCTCAGGAGGTATAGAACCTTCGAGTAAACACTAAGACAAGCACAAAGATCTTGTGTTGGGAAGTGTTTAAACAGACGTGCAAGTTTGCGTGCAGGTAGACGTGTTCCAAAGAGGAACACTTGAGTCTTTTTGCAGATTTCATTAAAGACGGATAGATGGTTGGTATCCTCCGAGGAGGATTCGCGATATCCCGTGAGTCATCAGATATCAAGGAGGTGGAGGGGAGATACTGCAAGTATCCCCGAGAGGTTAAAAACTTAGGAGGGGCAGGGCCGTTGATCCGAGTCATAAAAGGACCGCCGGATCTGCTCGTGGATTCGCATATCGGGGTTTCGGGGATTGAAACTCTGTAATATTGAAAAGGGAGTCGCGAAATTGCGATACACGATACCCCGATGACTACGAGAATGGTGTGGGGCCATAGGAGTCGGAAAGAAGACAGGTGGCACATCGTATGTCTAGATTTCGTGAGTAGAAGGACTGAGAACTTGGTGTCAAGAGTCGCGAAGTGTCGAGAGATGAGGCTCATGTGGACATGTGGCAGAGCCATAAGGTGAGACCCGCATGGTTGACGGGTGGACATGCGTTTCCTGGAGAAAGGATTCAACACTCCGTTGAATTCTTGCATCTCGGGGATTCGTGGGATAAGAGTGTGAAGGCTCGACGCTTCAACCTGCAAGGTTGCGAATAGCGAAAAGCGTCAAGGGAGGAGTCAACCCGGCATTGACCTATCGCGTCTCGGGAGATCGCAACAGGAGGGAATGAGTTCAACTCATGAACTCATGAAGGTGCGATTTGCAAGAGGCGCTGACATTTAAGCCCTAGCCTATAGTTACATGTGGGGAGGGTGCTGACAAGGAAAGGAGCCATAGCCGTATCGCCGGTTCGGGTATCGCAAGATTGGGAAGGAAGAGTCAGAAGATTCGACTCACAAACTAGCGAGATCACGAGAATTAGTCTGATCTCCCGATTGTAAAGAGGAGATCCCATGGAGAGGTTGTTGTGGGTACGGATTTCCCGATAGGGAAATAGAAGAGCCTTAGTGTTCTTCAGGCCAGTAGAGAAGAGAAGATCCTATGAGTGGACGTGCTTGCGAGCGCACCTACGTCAAAGATATTGCCATGGTCTACCCAACAATAGATGACAAACATCCATAGGAATGACATCACATAAGATCTTATAATTATATCCTCCTATCTTGAATTCAACCAAGCATTGTTTAGTGATAGTTACCTGGTGTCCTTTCTGTAGCCACGAAACTCTGTATGGGCTTGGATGATCAGTCGTCTCCAGCTCCAGCTTCTCTACCATCTCTGTAGAAACGAGATTGTCTGTGCTACCACTGTCCAAAATGACCTTGCATACCCTATCTTTGGTCTTGAAAGAAGTCCTAAAAAGTCTGGTCCTTTGGAATGAACTTTCCACCTCCTTCTCGGGCGTCAAAAGGACTTTTCACATCATGAGTGATCTTTTGCCTTCAACGTCTTCTACTTCAACATCTCGCCTTTGTGCCTCGACGATGTGAGCCTCTCCAGTTTCTTTCTTTTTCTCTGGACAATCATAAGACTTGTGCCCGTTCTTCCCACATGTGAAGTATGTGATTACTCCACCTCTTCCTCTTCCTCTGCCTCTAGTACGAGGAAAAGTGTTGTTGTCAGCATAATATCCTCTCTGCTCATTATGCTTCCCTCGCTATTCAACATATGGCCCTCTCTGTGAGGTTCCACCTCTCTCAAATTTACCATGAGGTTTCTTCCATTCCTCTTTGGGCTTCTGGTTTCTTTCTTGGGCAACTGACTTGCCTCTGGGCTGGCTCCTTCCTCGGCCCCTCTGACTCTGATTTCGGCTCATCTTCTCTTCTGATTTCAAAGCCATCTGATAAGCATCTTCCACCGCTCATATGGTTACCATGCTCATCTCATCCTGAATATCATATCTCAGGCCATTCATATATCTGGCAACTTTTTCATCATCCCTCTCTTGATGACCTGCTCTGATGTTCAATTTATAGAATTCCTTAGTGTATTCCTTCACTGTCATCATATTTTGTCTCAGGTTCTTCATTCTCCTGAACAGAGAAATTTGATAGTCCCTTGGGATGAATTTCGCCTTCATCTTCGCGATCATCCTATCCCATCTCTTAATTTTCAGCTTGCCTTTGCAGCGTCTTTCAGCTTGTAGTTCATCCCACCACAATGCTGCATGTCCCTTCAATCTAGTGACAACATGCCTGACTTTCTTGTCCTCTTTGATATCTTCATAGTCAAAGTATGTGTCTAGAGCTCTGATCTAGTCTAGAAGCTCCTCTGCATCCAAGTTTCCCTCGTAAACTAGAATGTCCATCTTTGCTCTTGCACCCATCCTTGCAATAGCTCTGATCAAACGCTCATTTGATGCATCTTCAACTGTAACTTACTCTTCTCGTTCAGCCTCAACTTGACTCTTGGAATCACTTAGATCCCCTGCACTGGTTGTGCATCTTTGCGCTATCTCCGTGTCTTCGAGTCTAGCTTGGAGATCACGCATTTATCTCTCTATGGTTGGATATGCCATCTGTTGACCTCTTCTTCACGACATCTCCCTATCCTCTGGATCGGGTGACTGTCTATCTCTTCTCGGCGGCATGGTGAATTCTCCTCTTCTCTGCTATAGAAAGAAAAGAACCTTTCTGTGCTCTGATACCACTTTGATGCAGGCGCACTCACAAGCACATCCGCTCACAGGATCTTCTCTTCTCTACTGGCCCGAAGAACACTAAGGATCTTCTATTTCCCTATCAGGAAATCCGTACCCACAACAACCTCTCCACGGGATATCCTCTTTACAATCGAGAGATCGAACTAATTCTCGCGATCTTGCTAGTTTGTGAGTCGAAGCTTCCGACTCTTCCTTCCCAATCTTGCGATACCCAAACTGCTGATACGGTTATGGCTCCTTTCCTTATCAGTGCCCTCCCCACATGTAACTATAGGCTAGGGCTTAAATGTCAGTGCCTCTCGCAACTCGCACCTTCGTGAGTTCGTGAGTTGAACTCTCGTTCCCTCCTGTTGCGATCTCTGGAGATGCGATAGGTCAATGCCAGGTTGACTCCTCCCTTGACGCTTTTCTCTATTTGCAACCTTGTAGGTTGAAGCGTCGAGCCTTCACACTCTTATCCCGTGAATCCCTGAGATGCGAGAATTCAACGGAGTGTTGACTCCTTTCTCCAGGAAACATGTGTCCACCCATCAACCACGCAGGTCTCACCTTATGGCTTTTCCACGTGTCCACATGAGCCTCGGCTCTCGGCACTTCGCGACTCTTGACACAAAGTTCTCAGTCCTTCTACTCATGAAATCCCGGCATACGATGTGCCACATGTCCGCTTGCCGACTCCTGTGGCCCCACACCATTCTCGTAGTCATCGGGGTATCACGTATCATGATTTTGCGACTCCCTTTGCAATATTACGGAGTTTCAATCCCCGAAACCCCGATATGCGAATCCACAAGCATATCCGACGATCCTTTTATGACTCGGATCAACGACCCTTCCCCTCCTAAGTTTTTAACCTCTCGGGGATACTTACAGTATCTCCCCTGCACCTCCTTGAGATCTGATGACTCACGGGATATCGCGAATCCTCCTCGGAGGATACCAACCATCCATTTGTCTTTAATGAAATCTGCGAAAAGACTCAAGTGTTCCTCCGTGGAACACGTCTACCTGCACACAAACTTGCACGTCTGTTTAAACACTTCCCAGCACAAGCTCCCTGTGCTTGTCTTGGTGTTTACTTGAAGGTTCTATACCTCCTAAGCTTTTCCATGGCTTCAAGTCATCAGAAAGAAACCTCTTGCTCACACTCCTTGCAACAACTTTCAAACACTTTCAAGTGCTTGAATACTTCGACCCTGTACACACTTGCAATAGCAGTCTTTCAACACTTACTCAGGTTCACAACCCTGAACTTCCTTTGGCCTGCGCACTCCATGCACGGCTCCTATGCATGTCTGCACTTGTGGGTGAATGAGAACAAAAGCTAAAATACCTGAGCCTTTTTGTCAACGCACTCCTTGCGGACAACTTCGACTGCACTCCTTGCAGGAACTCTTGCTCAGATAGAGAAACAATTGAACTCATTCCTTCACCCTTTCATACTTCAAACTCAAACATGAAATCATATACACAGCATATAAAGAAAATGTATGACAGGAAGCAAACATTCATGAGCATAACATCAATACATAGAGAATAGACACAAAACCATGAATTTGAATCAACTCTTCTCTTAATTCAAATATCTCTACATGGGTGTTCTTACACAGCTCTCTACATGCTCTTTCTCTTCTTCCTCTTCAGAATAATGTTACAATGCACAATGGGGGTGTCTATATCCCGTTTCCCTCTTGCGTTCTAAAACTGTCTAATCTAGAATTAAATTCTATCTACCTGCATTAACTACTTTAAATGCCTTCTATCTACTAAGGATGAGAGCAAGTTGCTCAAGGTCCCGTTACATTACACAAGTGCGCCTCATCTTAATGGCTTCATTTAAGATTGCGCAACAACTTCAAGGAACTTTCAAAATTTGGGCTGGCGCTTTCCATCTGTCCAATTGCTTCCACGCTGGCTCATTTGATGTGGGCGATGCTCCTACATCATCCAAGTTCAATAATTAATCAAAATCTCAATACAACACTAGCCAAAGACACAGGCCAATGCCAACATATCGATAAAGTTATACACAAAGCGCCAAGAGAGAGACCAACATTCAAATTTAAGGTGCTAAGTGTCAAGAACAAGCATTTAAAACACTCTCACAAGGTTCCAAGCATCAAAAGAACCCATAGATTTATGCTACCAAATTGCACATAGACACATAGGCGGGCGCTACCAAAAGTTTGGCAGAGACCAAATTGTGTAGAATTATTTTGCAAGGACGCTTCTGCCAGTTTTGAGAGACTAAATTCAAACTTGGATTGTGAACAATTGAGAAGGTATTTTTGAAAATTGGACGAGGTTTTTGTTCATTACATTCCAAATAACAAAAAAAATTCTCAGTTTTTCAAAATGTGTTATGGTTTGAGATATATTAGACATATAAGTGTTGATACTAACTGCTTTACAGCGGCGCTACCGAATTTCCTGTAGCGATCACGGTTTTGATATTCGCCTTGTTGGGAGGTTGACACATGTCAAGGAGGATTCGAATGGATTCTCAAGGATCAATTAGATGTCAAGGGACAAATGAAATTAATATTTATCTCCATCAAAGGCCTCATGCAATGAGGTGGAAACAATTTATTAATGACTTCCAACAAATTCTTGAAAGTTAGCAGTTTGTTGGATTTTTGTCTCTTTGATTGTTGCCACCTATCTCCAAGGATTAGAATCCAATGGAGGATATGGGATTAGACCTCCTAAGCTTATTTGTATGTTATTTTCTATTTAAGGAAGGATATATTTCTTGGAGAAAGGGGGGGATTCATGAGCCAAGAGAGGCTAGAGAGAGTAGGAGTAGGAAATTTTCCTATGTGTGTTCATTTGTAAGCATGTGGGCATTTTATGATTGTAAGCATTACTGCTATTGGAGACTCATGAGAGCTGTGATTTCAGATTGTAACCCTTTTGTTTATATTTCTTCTTATTTGAATATATTGCAGATTTGAGGATCAAAGGCTGCCAATGATTTATGGATCCCTAAGTAGCAAAGGATATACTGTATTTTGCCCATCAATCATTGTTTATATTCAAGTATTTGTTGATTCATTAGATTGAGAGGATCTATGTTTAGTGAACATTCTACCTTATGTTTTCTTTCTTCATTCTTCCACTTATCAACATGTAATCTTATTTTCTGTTGAGCATATTTTGTGCCTTCGATGAGTAGGATGTTTGTGACTCCATTGCCCATTGGTGTAGCCTACTGATCTGCAGTTTCCTGCCCTCTCCCTTTCTTTCTCCATCTTGTTGATCCACCTATTCAAAACCAAAATTATCTTTTACATTCTGATGGGTGTTGAGATTACACGTTAGCAGTCAAAGTGTGACTTTCAGTGCTAACATTTTTGGTGTCATTTCCATGGACGAATTTGAGTAGATTGAAAAGATCCCTAGGAAGAACGACACTGCACAAATCCAGATTTAGATGGTGACTGAAGTTGGACACCTTCAAGACTGCATATTCACCATGGTGAATCCATTGTTCATAATCTGTTGGTGACTCCACTGGGGATGAGACAAATTAAATGACCATGAAGGATATCCTAGCCAGGAGGTTTGCCCCACTCAATTTCTGATCCATAGATGGTTATCCACATCCCGTGCCTCAAATTGATGAATGGAAAGATCTGCTACCCATATTTTATGAAGGTGAGGATGACAACCCTTTTGAGCATGTTCATGAATTTCATGCTTTGATGCGGCAACTTGACATCCATCATGAAGATATATTGATGAAAATTTTCATGTATTCATTGGAAGTACATGCGAGGAAATGGTATAGAACACTCATTTCTTCTATTATTTCCTCTTTCAAGGAATTACATGATGTTTTTTATTCTCATTGCAAGAAAATTTATCCAGCTGAAAGACTTTTTGAGAATTGTTGTGAGGGGTATGCATCATATATTCAGGATTCAACAAGTGATTCCTCTAGCAGTGATTATGAAGGGGATGATTGTAGAGAGCAGGACTTAGATGATGAATTTCATAATTTTTTTCCTAAATTTGAAGAACAAATGCATCATTCATGTCAAAATCTAGGTCCCTAAGAGAAAGATCAATATGGACAATCCATCATTTCCCTATATCCTCCTTTTCTCGATTCTTTAAGTCAATAGATCATATTAGATTTAGAGTTATTTCATCATGAGAATAGTGTTGCATCTTTTCATGACTAAATTCATAGCTTACCAGTTGTTGTTGTAATCCCTCCTATTGTTAATGAACCAGCGTGACATGATTTTCCAAGTTTTGATGACTATAAGGATGTTTTCCCTGAACAACCAGCTGTTCCAGCTATTGTACTAATCCCCTCAACCATTAATAGTCAAATGGTCATTGATTCACCTTTGTATGATGATTATGAAGATGATTTCCATGAACACTATGTTGAATACCTTATATCAGATAAGTACCCTTTCCATCAAAGCAACAATAGCTTGTTTCAACCCTCATGTCATATTTTTGTTGCTGAAAAAAGAAGAAAAATATGATAATCTAAGTTTAGAAGGTGAAAAACTGAGAAATTGGGACCATAATCCAAGCTATGATGAATATTCCTCACAATCAGAAGATAAGACATAAGAATGTAGTTTTCCAAATACTTCTAATTGTGATGAACTGCCCTATAAACCCCCTATTCTTCCTGAAGACAAAAGCTCAGTTTCATCAAGTAACCAAGATAAAATGCCATGTGATCAGATGAGAGAGGTTGAAATTAAGGAAAGACAAGCATCACTAAGACTTTTTCCTAATACACCTCATGACCAGGAGTGGACCAAGGCCATATGCATTGAGGATGAATAATAAAGTCAGCAAGCCATGCAACAACCAAGCACAGTGGAGGAAGGAACTAATGCAATACTTTTCCTTTTTACAAAAATCAATGTCGCAGGGGCAAGTATTGATGATGTTTTTCAGGATCCATTTGCAGCCTGTCTGCAAGAAGAAAGTGGGCCTAGGCTCATTTATTTATTCAATGGAAAGTGTATTGCCAAATGTTTCTTTGGTGTGCCTTTAAGTAGGAATTATCTCTGGTGCTTAAGGAAGCACATTTCAAAGCTTCAAACAGTTGAAAAAATAATGAAATGGCTTCATTGGTTGTTTCATGTAACTTTAATGCTTCATTTTCCCAATAATTAGAGTAGGTGTGTGCAATAAGCTTTCTGGACATGCATCGTTTTCTTCATTTTTGTCCATTTTAGTTTTCATTTGCATTTAATTTTAGTTGAAGGTCACAGATCAAAGAAGATTGCAGAGGTTAAAGTTTGGGAGCAGACCTAGGATAAAGCAATGAAACTACAAGAGTTATTAGAGCCTCACAAGGAGGAATCTATCCCCCATTGAGCCTATGTTAGCACAAGATTGGTTTATGCCTCAACTTTCCATAAGTCCTTCATTATTAAGTTTGGCAAATGCATATAATTGTTATGGGATATTTTATTTATTTTGGGGAAAATTAAAATTATATTGGCTTATTCCCAATCTCCAAGTTCAAGCATTAATCGACATCTCAACACAACACTAGCCAAAGACACAGGCCAATGCCAACATATCGATCAAGTTATACACAAAGCGCCAAGAGAGAGATAAACATTCAAATTTAAGGTGCCAAGTTTCAAGAAAATGCATTGACATCACTCTCACAAGGTTCCAAGAATCAAAATCACCCATGGATTTACGCTACCAAATTTCATGCAGACACACAAGTGGGCGCTACCGAAATTTTGGCAGAGACCAAGTTGTGCAGAATTATTTTAAAAGAACTCTTTTACCAATTTTGAGTGACTAACTTAAAACTTGTATTGTGAACAATTGAGAAGGTATTTTTGAAAACTGGAGGAGGTTTTTGTTCATAAAATTCCAAATAACAAAATCCTCTCTCAGTGTTTCAAAATGTGTTATGTTTTGAGATATATTAGACATATAAGTGGTTCTACCAACTTTTTTATAACGACGCTACCGAATTTCCTGTAGCGGTCATGGTTTTGATATTCACCTTGTTGGGAGGTTGCCACATATCAAGGAGGATTCAAGTGTATTCTCAAGGATAATTTATATGTCAAGGGACACCTACAATTAATATTTATCTCCATCAAAGGCCTCATTCAATGAGGTGGAAACAATTTATTAATGACGTCCAACAAATTCCTGAAAATCAACAGTTTATTGAATTTTTGTCTCTTTGATTGTTGCCACCTATCTCCAAGGCTTAGAATCCAATGGAGGAGATGGGAATTGACCTCCTAAGGTTATTTGTATTATATTTTATATTTAAGGAAGGAGATATATTTTGGAGAAAGGGGGGGATTCATGATCCAAGAGAGGCTAGAAAGAGTAGGAGCAGGCAGTTTTCCTGTGTGTGTTCATTTGTAAGCATGTGGGCATTTTATGATTGTAAGCATTACTACTATTGGAGAATCATGAGAGTTGTGATATAAGATTGTAACCCTTTTGTTTATATTTCTTCTTATTTGAATATATTGCATATTTGAGGATCAAAGGTTTCCAATCATTTATGGATCCCTAAGCAGCAAATGATCTACTGTATTTTTCCCATCAGTCATTGTTTATATTCAAGTATTTGTTGATTCATTAAATTGAGAGGATCTCTGTTTAGTGAACATTCTACCTTATGTTTTCCTTCTTCATTCTTCCACTTATCATCATATAATCTTGTTTTTTGTTGAGCA